>JAKWJD010001319.1:0-45058 GCA_027705065.1 Solanum peruvianum | reverse complement strand
CACAGTTAGTCCGAAAAAAAATTATATTCGCTAGCCAAATATATAATAAACAGTACATATAGAGATTATTTCGATTGACGACTATTTAACTCGAATATCCTTTTAATCTTTTTTGCAATGTTGGTACTTTTCATATGAATACAGCAAGGTGCAGGAGTTGATCAAAAATCAACAGTGGCTATAGAAACATTGCGTCCCAAATTACAGGTAACTGGAACCCTTGAAAAAACTATAAATCAACTTTTCTTTTATATATAAAAAAATTACTCTAATTTATTATTGTTATTATTATTTTTATGAACTTCATTTACTAGTGAGAATATATTATTTGAAATGAAACAGAGAACAACTCATCAACAATTGCCTCCTAGAAGACCTGCTTGTACATCTTGATTCACATGTGGTACCTTCAAAATGCTGGTTTTGTTATGTTATTTGCTGGCTAAGTAGACAATATGTCACTATAAATACATGTGTTCTTTTCTTCTATATGGGTCTTCGATGTAATCACCAATAACTCTTTAAGAACTTTTGTTGATTAAGCATTTATAAATTATTATTTTCCACTTTTCATAGTCTCTAAATGTATCTTTTAAAAAAAAAATTATTTTCTAGTTTAAGTAGTTCCTAACTGTGGGATGTCATGATAAAAAAATTCGTGGGATGCAGAGGGTTGCGACATTCATATCTTTTATACAACCATAAAAAACATGTGAAATAGTGTTTTTTTTTTATATATATTCACATATTTATATCGGGCGCCCTATTACCAGTAGTCTAGAGAATGATATTTTATTAAGTTAAAAAGAAAAAATTGATTAGAATGCCTTCCTTTCTTTTAGAGTATTCTTTTAGTCAGTAGGACGGTCTTGAAAAATTTTATTATGGTAGAGGCCTAATCAATAAAAGGTGTGTAAGACTATATTATTTTTTTGACACTTGTATAAGTGGGTCATTTATGTACTTTTCTATTTTAAAGTAAGAACTTTTTACAATTAGAGGAAAAATATATTTACGCATAAATTGAGTTGAACAAATATAAAAAATGCAAGAAAAATTATGTGTGTTTGCTACTTTTTTTTTATCATTATTAATATTGTACTAATTTGTGGATTATACCCAAAATATTATTGTTGTTATAGTTGTATGTTAGTTTGACAAATTTATTTCGATATGATTATTTTTTTGTGTATTCATTTTGTGTCAAAATTCTATCATAATTATTGTGATTTTAAAATGTAGTTACTTTATTTTAATTGTTAGCATCTGAAATGTCGATTGTTACCTTATTTTTAAATTAAACTTTTGAAGGAAAGTAAAAAGAGTTTATTATTGTGGGGATGATTGCTTAAAACAAAGTATCAATATTCAAAGAAATAGTTTTTTAAAAGTATCGTTATCCAAATAACATTTTTAGTTAAATTTGTGTAAAATTTCAGTTGATGTAGAATGTACAATTTATCATCATTACAATTTGATCATCAATTTTTTTAATAAAATAGTATTTAAAATATTCTCTCGAGTACATTTTGTTTATTTTTTATTTTTTAAAATATTATATGATAATTGATAAATTTGTGAAATAATAATTTATTTTAATTAAAGATGGCTAGATATAAAAAAGAAAATCAAAGTATGAAAAACTATTTTTTTTTTCTTTTTAACATCAACGAGTATGTCAACTTTCTTCAAACATAAACGAAAACGTTAGTTTTTAATTAAAAAATACACATTTAGTTTGAATATCAAAATATGTAATTTCAATTTATGTAATTTCAATTTCTAATAAAATTAACAAGATTATGATTTGATTTAAGAAACAGTGTTACAAAGAAAATTCAAAAAAGTTATTTGATTAAATGAGCATTCAACAAGTATAAAATGTGGACCCAACAGTCATTTTTAATTATATTTTAATAATTATTTAGTGAATTGTATTATCTCTGATAAGATATATATTAATTATTTATAAATATTATTTTAGTGTTTGTTATTTTAGTTTAGATTTAAAGTTTTACTTTTTAAAAATTATTTCTTTGAGTAGTGATGCTTTTTTTAAGCATCATCCCCATAATAATAATATAATTAACTTTTTTTGACTTTTCTTCAAAAAAATTATAATAAGGTCACAATCAACATTTCAGATCATAACAATTAAAATAAAATGATTACATTTTAAAATCAAAATAATTATGAAAGATTTTTTTTTAAAAAAAAAAACACAACATGAATACACACAAAAAATATCTTATAAAAATAAATTTGTCAAACTAACATACAACTACAACAACAACAATATATTCAGTATAATCTACAAATTAATATATTTTAATAATGACTACAAAAGTAGCAAACACACATAATTTTTCTTGTATTTTTTATATCTGTTAAACTCAATTATGTATAAATATATTTTCTCTCTCCTGTTAGTTGTAGAAAGTTCTCGCTTTAAAATGAAAAAGTACATAAATGAATCACTTGTCCATGTATCAAAAATAAATTCAACTTCACATAATTTTTGTTGATTGATCCTCTAGCATGATAAAATTTTCGACTAGTTAAAAGTGAGGACATTGCCAATTCTAAACAAATACTTTCTCTATTTTAAAAAGAATGACCTTATTTCTTTTTTACTCTGTTTAAAAAAGAATCACCCATTTTCTTTTTTGACAACACTTTAACTTTAATTTTAAATTTGCACGTGTATGTTTAAGACCACAAAATTAAAGAATATTTTGGTACATTTGACATAACTTTAATTTAGAACCACAAGATTATAAAGTCTTATTTATTTTCTTAAGCTCCATTCCAAATCAAAGTAAGTCATTCTTTTTTAAATGGAGGAAATAATTGAATTTTCTCTCTAGTGAATAATTGATATGATAAACTACATCTGAAAATGAAAATGTTACGAGTTAGTTAGTGATGTAAAGTACTACTTATCAATTAATGGAACCTATATATATAGCTCTAATCACATGTTGCAATGATAGTATGTACAATCATTGTAAACTGTCCTATACTGAACCTCCTGCAATTTGTTTTTAATGTTTATTTATTTATATTTAAAATATAATTAATGATAATTTTAGCTCCGTAATTGTTGACTCTTCATAGCATATAATAAGAGAAAATGTTATTTTGAATTCTTAATAAGAAATTTTAATTGTGCGGGCGTCCTATTACCCCTAAACAATTCCAAATTTATATTATTGTATTATTTTTTGATCAATTCTTGATTTTAAAAAACAAATATTATTACACACCAATCATTATGTGACACGTGTTATTTAATTTGAAATATAATTTTTCTTTTCACTTAAGAATTTTCTCTCTTAATTTTTGACTTAGTTTAAATTTTATTACTTTAATTTTAATTTCATTTGAACTAACTTTATCTTCCACCCCTACTTCAAGCTACCCCTCCCTCCATTTTTCTTTCTTTTTCTTCACCTCCCATCCTCACCTCACTCTACCCCCACGTTAAGTTGAGTCCATCCATATTCTTTAAAAAAATTTCTTCTTCTTCTTTGGTCAAATTCTTTTATTTAAAAATTCATACTATTTTCTAGACTTTATTGAATTATTGATAACAAAATTTAATTATTTTTTAAAGATAAATCAAAATTTTGAAGGTATCATCAATTAATTTATCTCATTTTCATATAACTTCAATACTAGAAATGATAATGTTGAAAAAATCAATGAATTCTTCAAAAATTAATTAAGTTTAATTGAAATTTTGATTTTAAAAAAACAAATAAAACATAGTAATTATTTTGAAATCTAATGAGTTTATCAAATTGTTCAAATGTAATAAAATATTCAGATATAATTTTAAGATTGAAGAGAGTTAAACTAATAGTAGTAAAAAAAGGAGGTAGAGTCGTCGTAAAAAGTGAAACTGAAAGTGAGAAGGTTCAATGGCGATGACAAGGATTTTTAAAAAAGATGGACAAAAGAAAAAGAAAAAATAATAAGGAAAAAAGTAAAAATTAATAAAAAAATAAGAAAATATATCTTATAGCAAAATAGTTGTGAACAAAAAATTATATTCGTTTTTTTAGTTTGTTCATGCTTTTTAGAAGAGTGCATACGCTTTCCATGTCACGTGGACAAAAAATTATGTAATAATATCAGATCAAGATTGTTTAGAGGGGTAATGTGACACTTGCATAGTTTAGGTGTCTTTTAAAAATTTCAGGACAACTTAAAGTGTCACCTTAGTTATGCCTTTTCTCATATAATAACTAAGAATTTGTGCCACTGAAATATAAAAGTATGAAATTAAAACTTAAGTCAAAATTTTATATACCGAAGAATATAACTACAATTTTTTAAACTTACTATCGAATTATAATTTAATCTATTAAGAAATCTAAATAATTGTAAAATTGATAACTCAATAAAATAATCTAATATATAGATCAATATTAAAAGAAGAACAGGTTTCATATATAACAAAAACAAAAATCATATTTGTACGTTATAACTATAGTTTGTATAATTGCGCTACAAACAAACTTTCTATATGATATGGTCATTTCACTATACATATATACAAAAGAATTTATGACTATTTCATTATATATATATATATATATATATATATATATATATATATATATATATATATATATATATATATATATATATATTAAGCTTAAATAATGGATGCAAGAGTTGAACATGGAGGATATAAACATTACAAGTCTTAACTCAATTACCTAAAAGGAATTGTCCTAAAATAATTCTAAAGCAAAAATTAATATGTAAAAGTCTCTAATGAGACAAGTTGTTGGAATAAGCCTCTTAGCTAACTCTAACTGTCTAAAATCTGAATAATTGAAAAAAAGAAAAATATCATAAGTGTTGTCCTTGGAAGATGAGGGTTCACTAACACTGTTAGCGAGCTGATCAAAAGTTGTACAAATCGCAAGCTGGATGTTAAGATTCTGAACCTATTTTATAAAATAATTTAGTTCAAAAATGTATGCAGTCAGTACTTTGAATGTACTAAGAGTATAAGACAAGCATCACAAGTCTAGTAAACTGAACAAGATACTCTAAAATGTTGAATTTAAATATATGAACTTATGAAATGCCAAAATAAATCAATATTCAACTGATAAGTATTAAACTGAAATAACTTAATATATACAAAGTCATGCAATATCTCAAAACTAGACTGTGGGGGATACTAATAAGACATACTCCATTGAGCTAAATGGAGTCCAACTTGTACCTTAAGTAGAAGGGTGCTCTACATCCTACAAGGTGTCACGCCCCGAACCTACACCTTGGACATAAGGGCACTCGAGAAGCCTTGTTGGCACCAAGATGTAACAATTGAGTTCTCTCATTATAGAAATGCCAACTAGGAAAAAATTGGGTCGGAAAAACTTTTTATAGTATTTGAATTTTTCCCAACCTTGTCCAAATTTGGAGGAAATTGGAGTCGTTGTGGTGTGGTAAAATCTAGTAGATATATAGTGATTTAACTTTTTGATTTCACAAGGTGTTAGATAACTCATTAACAAACTCATATGATTTTACGGAATTGAATTTGAATGACTAGATCTCCGGAAATTGGTCTTAGAGCGGAAGATATTTTCTGAGGGTAGCAAGTTAAAGGTGTGTTGTGAAAATGGGGAATTGATTTTCTTCTGAGAGCATTCTGTTAAGAATAGTGCCACTGTAGCTGAATTGATTGTCGATGTAGCGAGTCCGCTGTAGCGGTATGGTGACTGTTGCGGCAGACGAGATAGCAATTAAAATTGTAAGTTCGATAGGAGGGTGATACTGTTATGAAAATGTCGTTGTAGCGGGACGATTGGCCATGTAGCGCCTTTGCTACAACAGGATGAGTGTCATTGTAGTGCCTCCACTACAACGGGATGAGTGCCATTGTAGCGGGATAGGTGTGAATTAAGTCGTTAATAAAACTCAAAAACAACCTTATTTGGTGTTTTTAACTTTTAGAGCTAAAGAACGACTCCCAGGTGATTCTAACTCATTTTCCACCATTGTTGAGACTAAAGGTAATTTTACATTTCCCAAATTAATATTTCAATCCGTAGAATGTAATAAAATGGGTCAATATTGATGGGGAAGAGTTTCTTGATATATTCTATGGTGGAAACAACCCTAAATTGGGTAGTTGTAATCATGGGTTTGATCAAGGGTTTGTAGAATTGTTAATAATCTGAGCAATTAGTAATGGTTTATTGAATTCCATATCATTATGATTGTTGTAGACCAAAACAAGCGGAACGAATCTGGAAAGGAAAGGATCAAGTCTTGTAGGGTTTCAAGCTTGCTTTGAGGTTGGTGATGGTATTGATTCTATGATTGCGTGGTGTTTTTTGTTCTTGCTTTATTATGATACTCGTATATGTATGAGTATTGCAATATTGATCACACTTATTGTAAATGAAATAGTTGAATGATGATTGCTATGAAATAATGATGTAAATGTATGATCTTGATGATATACTTGTGATTGTGATTGTGGTATGTATTTGGTAATTGGATTGCAACATTTCGACAAGCTAATTTGCAACGAGTCTCCACGTCCGGCACAACTATTGGATCGGGTTACCATGTTCTGGCAAATTATGGGATTGGATCGCCAAGTTCTGGAAAGCTAAATGTTTGAGTTTGGATTTCATGAGAGGACCAATGACGTGTGATAATTGTATGTTGATAAACATTTTGATAATATTGTGTGTGATTAAAATGTTGTTTGACTTACTTATGTTACACTAGTGGGATAACCACGTGATCGTACCAGTATACTGTGGTTGTGTATTGATTTTGCACTTGCTCTTATTTATGTTTAGTATATGACATATTTAAGCGGCTATTTACAGACCTCGCTTAGGAGATTAGAGATTATTGCATCGACTTTAAGGGTGAGCCAAATCTTTCGGGCTACCATGGATTTCTCTTTCGTCTAAGTCCACCATTTTCGGACTTAGACATTTGTTTTAGTTAGTGATTATTTCATTAGTTGGGGTTGTGACCCAACCTGTTTTAAGCTTGTTATTTTGTACTAGTTTTGGTACATTGACTTTCAGGTTCTAGGTTGTTTACTCCGCATTTGTCTAGTTAGTTCTTTAGAATCCTTGTTAAAGTTTATGGAAACTTCTTACTTAGTTTATTTAACTTTCTTCTGTAACTAAAAAGCCTTAGTTTTTAGATTATATATTTGCTTTAGTTGGATGGCAGTGGTGGTTCTACCACTGATTGGTTAGTGTAGGTGCCAGTTAAGATGGTCCTAGTCTTGACAAATTTTGTATCAGAGCCTAGGTTCATTTATCTCAATGTACCAAGACGAGTCTAGTAAAGTCTCGTTGAACGGTACGGGAACACTTTTAATTTGGTTCAGGAGGTTATAAGACTTTAGGAAATCTCTATATTTTTTTCTTGTCTCCGTGCTATAACCTTATTTCAATCTGTATCTGTCGACTCAAATTAATATCTAACCTCCTTCACTCTTTTATCAGCAGATGGTTAACACTAAATTCAACGGCGTCAGTCCCGCAACTCCCGTTAATACTTCCATTGAGAAACCTACAACGAGAGTTCATGGTCGAGGCAGGGATAGAGAAAGAGGTATGGGTAGAGGTCGTGAAAGATTATCACCCACCGTAGATGAGGCTCCTATTGAGAATGTGCCAGTTAATGAGAACCCTCTTGCAACATGAATTGATGCAGGAGAATGATGAATTTGAGGATGTTGAGATTGGTCAAGAGGAAGTGATACCGACTGGAAATGCAGGTGTTCCTCTTTTGGACCTAGTGTTAGCTCAACAAATATTGTTGTTATTGAAGGGGTTGGCTGGTCAGGGAATGTTTCCATCTGCTCAAGCTCCCGCTAATTCCAATGTTGCTGGCACTGTGCCCAAGTCGAGTGAAATTGTCGGTAATAATGATTTCTTCCATCTTTTTTTTGTTTGGCTATGACAGAGAATGAGAATGACATGTTGACTAAGTTTTTTAAGCTTAAGCCACCGATAATTCTTGGTTTTGTGACTCAAAATGCTTATGAGTTTATCTTAGACTGGTATGAGAAGATGTATAAATTGGGTATTGTTCACCAACATGGCGTTGAGTTCATGTCCTTACAACTTCATGGTGAGGCCAAGCAATGGTGGAGATCTTATATGGATACTAGTCTCCTACTCTACCTCCACTTACTTGGACCAAATTTCATGCTTTGTTTAGAGAGAAATCTGTGCCTAGAACCTTGAGTGATCGCAAGAAGGATGAGTTTATGGCCTTAGAGCAAGGTGGTATGTATGTGGCTGCTTATGAGGCCAAGTTACATGTTTTATCTAGATATTCTATGCAACTGGTCACTACGGAGGAGGAGAGAATTTGATTGTTTATTAGAGGTTTGAATTATGAGCAGCAAGTGTTAGTTGTTCATATGACTTCTGTAGGAAAGAGCTTTAATGAAGTGACGGACTATGTTAAGAAGGAGGAGGGGGTTAGGCATGAGAGTCAAGCCAAGGCGTTGGCAAAAAGAGCAAAGAATTCAGAAAATTTACAAGGTTCTTATCTAGGGTATCCAAAAGGACAATGCTTGCAGCCAATCCAATTCAGTCTGTTATGCCTGCCTCTACAGGTAACTATTCAGGAACACAATCTTATAATTTTCAATATAGTCAGGGTATTATGCCTACAATGGGTAGAAGACCATCTTGTGATTATATTTTCTATAACAGTGGAGAACTTGGGCATATGAGGAGATATTGCCCCAATCCATGTGTGTTAAAGCAGTGGTACCCTCGGGGAATGATAGTAATGGTCGAGGGCATCCACAAGATGGGAGAGGAGGCAATCAGAAAGGTTGTGGAGGTAGAGGAAATGGTAATTATAATACGGGCACATGTAATATGAAACCATGAAGGGAAGTAGCTTGTCAAGATGATATGGCTCAATGTTATGCTTTTCCAGGAAGAAATAAGGCAGAGGCGTCTGACGCGGTGATCATTGGTACTATTCTTTTCTGTGACTGGATGGTTAATGTGTTGTTGGATCCAAGTTCTATTTACCCTTATGTATCCGTGAGTTTTGCTTCCAAGTTTGATATGAATTATGATGTACTTGATGCACCTATCCATGTTTCTACCCCAGTTGGAGAGTCAGTCATAGTCATCCATGTTTATCGTGTGCGTCCTATTTTGTTTATGGGTTTTCTGACATATGTTAATTCAGTGATTTTGGATATGGCTTATTTTGATATTATCTTAGGCATGACTTGCTTTCCCCCCATCATGTTGTGCCTAGCTGCAATACTTAGTCTGTTACTCCAGAAGTTCTGAGAAGGGAAAGATTAGAGTGGGTAAGGTCTACAGTACTAAGCAAGTTGAGATTATATCCTCCATTCAAGCTAGTAAATTGGTAGGATAGGGTTGTTTGTCTTATTTGGATCATGTGAGGGATATTGAAGTCGAGACTCCATCCATTGGTTCTATTCATGTGGTGTCTGAATTAAGCGAAGTATTCCCTAGACTTGCGTGGTATGCCTCTGGATATTTGAAACGCCCCAAAACGAACTAAAGTGAACTAGAGACTACTGGGTGTTTCTTGAGTTAATTTTGTTTTAAAATGAGTTACTTTAGTTTTCTTAGGCAGTGTGTGAATTTTGATTAAGTTTGGAGGTCAAACGTCCATGACATTCGGAAGATATGCCTTAGAAAGTACCTGTCTGTCTTGATGTGTTTGGGTGAGTTTTACGTGTTCATTTTAATAAAACATAATGTGGGATGTTCCTAATACCTAGAGAAATTATTTTAGGGGTTTAACGTCCGGGTAAGAATCCATCTAGGACCCACGAGGGGCCCTAGAAGAGGACCCAAGGCTTAGCACCAACTTGCCAAACCACTGCTCCATCGACGGAGGGCTGTCTACTAGCCGTAGACTCAAAGACGCCCCATAGTTTGGGGGGATTAGTCCCATACTTATTGGGAGACTATACCCCCCATGAATCAGCCTCTGAAGCCATCGAAGCCCCAGCAGGACGGGCCATCGATCAAACGATGCCTAGTAGTTTGGGGTCATTGATTGACACCTACAAAAGCTGCTAAATGTTGCTGCCAGCTTGGGGTGTTTTGTGTCAATTCAACCCAAGTATTTTAGGACCCTAGGATTATATTTTTAGGGGTTTTATGTTATATTAGATTAGTTTTAAGTCCTAGACCTAGACAAGACCCCTCACTTTAAATATTCAAACTGACTCTCTAAAGAAAACTCTTTCAAAGGCACCATAGGAGCTAAGACTCAAGGAGGGCAAGAAGGGATGGGTTGGTAGTGTTTATTCACCAATATTAGTGGGTGTACTTTTATTTGAGTTATGGTATCCATTAAAGGAGTCATTTCCAAAAGATTTCAAAAGGGTTTCAAACTCTATTTTCTTCTTTCTTTGATTTTAACCATGGGTCTTCTTGTAAGAAAATTTTAATGATTCAAATGTGTTTATTATAGTATTAATTTATGATTTTAATGTCAAAACCCCAATGAACTCATATTTATTCATATTTCAAACTTTTAGCTTAAGAAATGGCTTAAATGAGCATGTTTGTGTTGGGTATGGACTTTGGTTTTCTTGTCTTGTTATTATGATTTAGATACTTCCATAAGGGCCTTATTATTATGAAATATTGAGAAAATGATTATAGGTGGTGATAGCTTGGTTAAATGGTGAGTTTCTTATATTGTGTAATTCTTATGATAAATTGCTTTTCAGTGATAAGGTCCACCTTTTTGGTGGCTGTGTTTATTTGATAAACTTGATATTACTTATTATGTATTGTAAGTGTGAATTTGAAGGCCTAATATGTGAAATGAAGTGATATTGAAGATAAATGTTGTCTTGTTTTTGTGAAGTTGAATTGCATATTTTGCTTATGCTATGTCCAAATGAAGAATATGATTATGTGAAGCATAAGAAGTGTGTGATTTGATGAATATAGGTCTAAAGCATGAATAGAAGTTAACATATATGAAATGCTGCTTATGTTCTTGGTGTGCTCACATGTGCACACACTCTCACACTTGAATGAATGTATAAAGCTAAATTGAGTAAATAGAGGATTTTGGGGTGAACACTCTTCGTGAGTTGAGATGAAGTATTTATTAGCAACCTCACTACATACTAAGAGCTTTCTAAGATAGGTCGGAGGATGAATGCCCTTTATGAGTTGAGATGTGGTGTTCACTAGTTATCCTTAACCTATAGTTTATAATGTTTAAAATCCATGGGGGTTATGTCTAGCACCGAGAGGATATGAAGAAGAGGTGGTTAAACTTCGGTAGTTGAGATGTTATATTTTAATGTACCTTTTGATATGAGTACTCCTCGTTAGTAGAGAATGAAGCAATCTCCTTATCCTTTAACTATGTGCCCGTTGAGGTATAGCTACTAGGAAATCCGCGTAAAAGTTAAAAAGAATGACCTAACTCTAGGGAAGTAAGGATATCTCATCCAATAAGGGTTAATGTCGGGATTCCATGTCTAGCTCTCATAGTCTATGTCGGTAAAGCTAACCACCCACAAAAGTAATGATATGCTAAGTCTTCTAAAGGAGTGTTCTACTTAGGTTGGTAGTGGAATGGGACACTATTTATCCACTGCACTAGGTAGGCATTCCGAAAGAGGAGTCTTGGTGAGTCTTATTTGAAATGAATGAACTAAGTCTCCTAAAAGAACATACTACTTAGGGTAGGTGGTGGTAGGGGACACTATCTATCCATATCACTAGGTAGGATATTCCGAAAGGGGAGTCTTGGTGCCAAGTCTTCTAAAAGAGTGTACTACTTAGGTAGTTTGTGGTATGGGACGCCATCTACTCATTGCACTAAGTAGGTGTTCCGAAAGGGAATTCTTAGTGTGTTATTGGGTGTTCTTCTATTGTATTTCCATTGAGTGGGTTCTTGTTCTCCCGTGATGAGTATGCCGAAAAGGGAGGTAGTCTTGAGGGTCACTTTGGTGTGTATTGAAGGGGCATATGTGTACTTTCTTCATGTCCTACCTTAGTGAGTCTTAGGATAACCTTAGATAGGGAAACTCCGACGGATATGATGATTATTTCCTCAATGGGTATGGTTTGGAAGTTCACCATTTTGGAGTCTTTTAGTTGACAATAATTTTTAATAGTTCATTGTAAAAAATAGAAAGTAACTGTAAAAATGCTTTCTTTTGCAAAAAATATGGAAATTCTTATCTAAGTGTTAAATGATGTTTCTTATATTGTTTTACTTCGATATTCATGAATGTTTACTTTTTTTGCATGAAATTATTTCACTAAAATGTCCCTTTTTGCATGTTTTTGCATATGCCATACTTAGTACATTGCTTTGTAATAACCCTATACTTTTCTATACTATAAGTATAGGTTGGAAGCAAGGTTGAAGGCTAGAAGGAAGAGCTTGGGAAAGTTGATCTCTAGGCAAAGTATGTCCTCATATATTCGAGGGCATATCCCTTTCTTAGTTTCTTATTTAAAGACTTATTATGTATTTCTTTTTAATGTAAAGGGCCGTGTCGTGTATTTATGTTGGCTTGTGAAGATGAGATTCTTTATTATGAAAGACTAGTTTTTATTTAGTTTCTTGAAAAGTTTTATTTCCGCACTACTTTTAATGTCTTATGTAATGAACGATAGTTAAAGAGCTTGTACAAGACCCCAAAAGGTCAAGTATGCTCGATCAGGAACCGAGGGTTCTCCTTAACTTCTAGGGGTACTTTTGGGTCGTGACAAACTTGGTATCAGAGCATAAGGTTATGGAAAAGTTTAGGGTCTAAAAGTATCACAAGCCATATCTAGTAGTATCTTGGTCGTTGGTGTGAGTCGCGACACATCTATGGACAAGAGGCTATATTATCAGAGCATAAGGTTATGGAAAAGTTTAGGGTCTAAAAGTATCACAAGCCATATCTAGTAGTATCTTGGTCGTTGGTGTGAGTCGCGACACATCTATGGACAAGAGGCTATATTATGATAGAAGTTTCACTTTCTTCTCTATTCTAATGTCGTGCCTTAGAGTTGAGTCATATAAAATGTCTTTTCTCAACCTCTTCTCTTTGTGTTTATAGGACATGAATACGAGGAGATCAACCTCTATAAGGGAGGAGGGAGGTGTAGCTAATGAGAGGATCCCACCCCGTGTTGGCCAAGTTCCTATTGTTGCCCTAGAGGAAGTGAATGAGGAGGTTCCCTTCAAGAACCTCAAGTGCCCCCGGAACCCCAAGAGCCTCAAGTTCCCCAAGTGACTCTTATGCTTCAAGCTCCTTTAGATGAGGGGGGATATGACTAATGCGTAGTTGAGGGTTTCCCTAAAGAACTTGACCCAACTCATGACGGATCAAGCTCATGTCGTCAATAATCACTTTATTGCTCAATCTAACCAAGGAGTTGGACCTCAACCTAATACTAGTACTCTCGCCTCTGGAATTCGAGATTTCATTAGGATGAACCCTACTACTTTTCATGGCACTAAGGTGGACGAAGATCCTCATGGTTTCATAGATGAGGTTTTCAAAGTGGTAGATGTTATGGGTGTGAACCCTAGGGAGAAAGCGGAGTTAACCGCTTACCAACTCAAAGATGTGGCTCAAGTGTGGTTTAAGCTATGGAGGGTTGAGAGACCCTTAGAGAGAGGTCCGGTTGATTGGGAGGAATTCAATGAGGCTTTCCTAGATAGGTTCTTTCCCCTAGAGTGGAGGGAGAATAAGATGGTTGAATTCATGAACCTTCGTCAAGGGGGAATGAGTGTGCAAGAGTACTCTCTCAAATTCACCCAACTCTCTAAGTATGCCCCAACCATGGTAGCCAACCCTAGGGATAGGATGAACAAATTTGTGATGGGAGTGTCTATCTTGGTGGAGAAAGAGTGTCGTACGACAATGCTTCTTAATGATATGGATATTTCTAGGCTCATAGTCTATGCACAACAAATTGAGGAGTCCAAAATTAGAGAGATAAGGCAAGAGGGTAAGAGGCCTAGTTCGGATGATTCTAGTCACCAAAAGCCTAAGAATAGGTTCTATCACCAAGATTCTTCCATTAAAGACAAGGATAAGGCTTTAAATCAAAATTCCCAAGGTGGTGATCATACTTTTGAGAGGACTAGGTGCCCTACTTGTGGGAAGCAACATTTTGGTAAGTGTCTTTCCAGAACGGATGATTATTTTGCATGTGGTAATAAGGTCCACAATATGAGGGACTTCATTAACATCAAATCAAGTGGGAAAGAGGTCAATCAAGCTTCCCTTGATCCTAATGCTCCAAAGAAGAACCGTTCCTACGGGATGGGAGCTCGGAAGGATAACTAATCTGGAGTTGATAGTCTCGATAAGTATTAATTCTTTCTGTTTGTTGTTTTTATAATATGAAATTAGTTTATATAGTTTTATACTTCATATGATCATGTCATCTTGATGAATTGCTCAAAGAATGAAATTTTGAAAGTTTTAGGCATGTTGGCAGTGAATACAGTGAATGCTCACTGTAGGAATTCTCATTTTTGAAAAAATTGCTTTGCCTTTTATTGAAGTTTGAATATGTGTAAAATGTTGTATATGAGCATGTTTAATGTTGTAGAAGTTAGTTCCTCCATAAAAGAAGGTTAAGGGTGAGTTTTGAAAATTTTGAAGTTGACAAGAGTTGCCTATGTTGCTAAGTGTTTGAAAATGTGAAATGATGCTCCTTTCTAGTTGATAATTTGATTTTGAGTGTTTTGATAATTATTTTGAGGTGTTATGTGATGTTTTTTCTTGAAGTTTTAGTTTCATTCAAGGACGAGTGTTTTTCTAAGTGGGGGAGAATGTAACGCCTCAAAACAAAGTAAGGTGAACTAAATCCTCATGAGTGTTTCTTGAGTTAATTTTGTTTTAAATGATTTACTTTAGTGTTATTAGGCAGTGTGTGAATTTTGATTAAGTTTGGAGGTCAAACGTCCAAGAACGTCCATGACATTCGGAATATGTGCCTTAGAAAGTACTTGTGTGTTTGGGTGAGTTTTACGTGTTTGTTTTATTCAAAATTGATGTGGGATGGTCCTAAGATATAGAATACTTAGTTTAGGGGTTTAACGTCTGGGTAAGAGTCCATTTAGGACCCACGAGGGGCCTAGAAGAGGACCCAAGACTTAGCACCAAGCTGCCAAACCACTACTCCATCGACAGAGGGCAATCTATTGGTCGTAGACTCAATGATGCTCCGTCGTTTAGGGGGATTAGTCCTATAATTATTTGGAGACTATCCCCCCATGAATCAGACTCTTAAGCCATCTACGCCCCAGTAGAACGGGCCATCGATCAACGATGACCAGTAGCTTGGGGTCGTCAATGGCATCTGCAAAACCTGTTGAATGTTGCTGCCAGCTTGGGGTGTTTTGTGTTAATTCACTCCAAGTATTTTAAGACCCTAGGATTATATATTTAGGGTTTTTTAAGTAATATTAGATTAGTTTTAATTCCTAGACCTAGACAAGACCCCTCACTTCAAATATTCAAACTCCCTCTCTAAAGAAAACTCTCTCAAAGGCACCATTGGAGCTAAGACTCAAGGAGGGAAAGAAGGGATTGGTTGGACGTGTTTATTCACAAAAAAATAATGTATTTCCTTCTCTTTGAGGTATGGTATCCATCCTTGAACCCTCTTCCATTCAAGGAGTCATTTCAAAAAGATTTCAAAAAGATTTCCAAACTCTATTTTCTTCTTTCTTTGATTTCAAGCATGGGTCTTCTTGTAAGAATATTTTAATGATTCAAATGTGTTTATTCCAGTATGAATTGATGATTTTAATTTAAAACCCGAATGAACTCATGTTTATGCATATTTCAAACTTTTAGCTTAAGAAATGACTTAAATGAGCATGGTTGTGTAGGGTATGAACTTTGGTTTTCTTGTGTTGTTATTATGATTTAGATACTGCCCTAAGGGACTTATTATGATGAATATTGAGAAAATTATTATAGGTGGTGATGGATTGGTTAAATGGTGAGTTGGTTATATTATATAATCTTATGATAAATTGCTTTTGAGTGGTATGATCCACCTTCTTGGTGGCGGGGTTTATTTGATGAACTTGATATTACTTACTAGGTCTTGTGAGCCTAATATGTGAAATGAAGTGATATTAAAGATAAGTCTTGTCTTGTGTTTTGTGAAGTTGAATTGCATGTTTTGGTTATGTTATGTCTAAATGAAGTATATTATTATGTGAAGCATAAGAAGTGTGTGATTTGATGAATATAGGTCTAAGACATGAATATAAGTTAACATAAAGAAAATGGTGCTTATGTGCATGGTGTGATCACATGTACACACACTCTCACACTTGAATGAATGTATGAAGCTAAGTTGAGTAAATAGAGGAGTTTTGGGGTGAACACTCTTCGTGAATTGAGATGAAGTGTTTAGTAGCAACCTCACTATAGCCTAAGATCTTTCTAAGATTTGTGGGAGGATGAATGCACTTCGTCAGTTGAGATGTGGTGTTCACTAGTTATCCTTAACCTGTAGTTTATAATGTTTCAAATTCGTAGGGGTTATGTCTAGCACCGAGAGGATATAAAGAAGAGGTGTTTACACTTCATGAGTTGACATGTTGTATTCCAATGTACCTCTTGAGATGATTACTCTTCGTTAGTAGAGAATGATTTACTTAGTAGCAATCTCCTTATCCCTTAACTATGTGCGCGCATAGGTGTAGCTATTGGGAAAACCATGTAAAATCTAAAAAGAATGACCTTATTCTAGGCAAGTGAGGATCCCTCCTCCGATAGGGGTTAATGTCCGGATTTCATGTCTAGCTCTTATGGTCTATGCCGGTTATGCAAACCTCCCACAAAAGTAATGAATGTGCTAAGTCTTCTAAAGGAGTGTTCTACTTAAGGTAGGTAGTGGAATGGGATGTCATTTATGCATTTCACTAGGTAGGCATTCTGAAAGGGGAGTCTTGGTGAGTCTTATTTGAATTGAATGAACTAAGTCACCTAAAAGAATATACTACTTAGGGTAGGTGGTGGTATGGGACGCTATCTATCCATTGCGCTAAGTAGGACCTTCCGAAAGGGGAGTCTTGGTGCCAAGTCTTCTAAAAGAGTGTACTACTTAGGGTAGGTGGTGGTATGGGACGCCATCTACTCATTGCACTAATTAGGCGTTCCGAAAGGGAATTCTTGGTGTGTTGTTGGGTGTTCTATATTGTATTCCATTGAGTGGGTGCTGTTCTCCCGAGGTGAGTATGACGAAAAGTGAAGTAGTCTTGAGGTTCGCTTTGGTGTGTATTGAAGGGGGGGCATATGTGTACCTCCTTCATGTCCTACTTAATGAGTCTTAGGATGACCTTAGATAGGGAAACTCTGATAGAAATGCTTCTTCTTCTCCTCCATTACCAATGCTTTAGAGTTCATCATTTTGAAGTCTTTTAGTTCACTCTAATGTTTTAATAGTTCACTGTAAAAAATTGGAAAGTTACTGTAAAAATGCTTTCTTTTGCAAAAATTATGGAAATTCTTCTCTAAGTATTAAATGATGTTTCTTATATTGTTTTACTTCTATATTCATGAATGTTTACTAATTTTGGCATGAAAACTTAATTCACTAAAATATCCCTTTTTGCATATGCCATGCTTAGTACATTGGTTTGTACTAACCTCATACTTTCTATACTATATGTATAGGTTGGAAGCAAGGTTGAAGGATAGAAGGAAGAGTTTGGGAAAGTTTCTCTCAAGGCAAAGTATGTCCTCATATATTCGAGGGCAGAACGCTTTTCTTAGTTTCTTATTTTAAGACTTACTATGTATTTCTTTTTAATGTAAAGGTCCGTGTTCCTAGGATATTATGTCGTGTCTTTAAGTTATCTTGTGACGATGAGATTTTCTAAATATTTATGAAAGACTAGCTTTTATTAAATTTCTTGAAGAGTTTTATTTTCGCACTACTTTCATGTCTTATGTAATGAACGATAGTTAAAGGGATTGTACAAGACCCCAAAGGGTCAAGTACGCTTAGTCACGAACCGAGGGTTCTCCCTAACTTCTAGGGGGTACTTTCGGGTTGTGATATTATAGATATAGATTTTTGTATAGACTTAGAGCCTGATACCCGTTCCATTTAAATCCCTCCATATGACATGGCTCCGGCAGAATTGAGAGAGCTTAAGGCTCAGATCCAAAATCTTCTTGATAAGGGATTTTTTGTCCTAGTGCTTCCACATGGGGGTGGGGGCATTTTTTTTAAGAAAAAAGATGATTGTATGAGAATGTATATAGATTACCGGCAATTGAATAGGGTCACTATTTGTAACAAGTATGCCTTGCCCCGAATAGATGATCTCTTTGACCAATTGCAAGGGGCTACAATATTCTTTATTATTGATCTAAGGTCCAAGTATCATTAATTGAAAATTAGGCCTGAAGATATACCTAAGAAAAAGTCTAGAACTCGTTGTAGGATTACAAATTCTTGGTTATTTACTTTAGGTTGACCAATGAGCCTGCAACTTTCATGAGCTTGATGAATGGGGTGTTCAAGCCATTTTTTTATTCCTTTGTGATAGCCTTTATTGATGACATTTTGGTATATTTGAAAAGCAAAGAAGAGCATGTAAACTATCTTCGAACTATTCTGGGTGTTCTTGGGAAGCAAAATTTGTATGCTAAATTTTCCAATTGTGAATTTTCGTTGAAAATAGTTGCATTTTTGGGGCATGTAGTTTCAAAAGAAGGAGTAATGGTAAATCCTCAAAAGATTGAAGCGGTTAATAATTGGGCGTGGCGTAGTTCAGTGACAGAAGTTAGGAACTTTGTGGGATTCGCTAGCTATTATCATCGATTTTTAAAGAATTTTGCTTCAATACTACTCACCTGACTAACTTGAACAAAAGGAAATACCAATTGAATGGACTGAAGAATGTGAAGAGAGCTTCTAAAAGCTCAAGACTCTCTTGACTACCACACCTATCCTAGTATTACCGCCATTAGGTAAGGATTTTATAGTTTATTGTGATGCTTCTCATTCGAGGTTGAGCGTTGTGTTAATGGAAGATAATAATGTGATACCCTATGCGTCGCGCCAATTGAAGATACATGAGAGAAATTATCCAATCCATGATTTAGAGTTGGTAGCGTTAGTATTTGCTCTTTAAGATTTGACATCATTATCTCTATCGCATTAAGTGTGAAGTGTTTACCGATCATCGTAGTCTGCAATATGTATTCACTCAAAAGGATCTAAATTTGAGGCAGCGAAGATGGATAGAGTTACTCAAGGATTATGATGTAACCCTTCAATACCATCCGAGCAAGGTTAATGTGATGGCGGACTCTTTGAGAAGAAAAGCGATAATTATGGATAACTTAGCTTACATGAGTGTAACCAAGTGACCTTTGGCCAATGATATTTAGACCTTAGATTCTATGTTCATGCAGTTGGGCATCTCTGGAATAGGCAGAGTGCTAGCTAGTATTGAAGCTAAGGCTACATTCATTGAGGAAATCAAGGTCAAACAATTTGAGGATGAAGATTTGAACGAACTCAAAATAGAAGATGGTGAATGGTAAGGCACAATAGACCATTCTTGATATGGATGTTGTACTTATGGTGAAAGGAAGGATTTGTGTTCCTCGAGTTGATGGCTTGATTCAAAAATTATTGGTAGAGTCTCCAGGTTCATGATTTTCTATCTATCCAAGTGTGACCAATATGAATAGAGATTTGAAGCGAATTTATTAGTGGTCGGGTATGAAGAAAGACATTGCGCAGTTCGTGGGGAAGTGTCAAATTTTCCAACAAGTGAAGTATGAACATAAAAGTCATGTGGGTTTACTTCAAAGAATGTCAATTCTGCAATGGAAGTGGGAAAAATAGCCATGGATTTTGTGGTTGGCCTTTCCTTAACCCTGAGGAAGTTAGATTCTATTTGGGTTGTTGTTGGTAGATTGACTAAATCAGTCCACTTTATTACGATAAGAATAGATTATAATGTTGAACAATTGGTTAAGATTTATGTGAAAGAGATAGTGAGGCTGCATGGTGTGCCCCTTTTCACCATCTCAGATCGTGGTACCCTTTTCACTTCCAAGTTTTGGAGAAATTTGCATGACGAATTGGGTACACAACTCACTTTTAGTACAGCCTTCCACAAACAGAAGGATGGACAATTCGAGAGGACTTTCTAAGTGTTGGAAGACATGTCGAGGGCATATGCGATTGATTTTGGAGGACATTGGGATAAGTTCTTACCTTTGTCAAAATTCTCTTATAATAATAGATATCACCCTAGCATTGATATGACACTATTTGAGGTGTTATATGGGAGGGGATGTAAATCACCCATTGGTTGGTTTGAGGCTGGAGATGTGAAACCTCTGGGGTTGAATTAGTGAAGGATTTTCAAGATAAGGTGAAGAGTATTCAAGCTAATCTTTTAGCCGCTCAGAGTAGACAGCTGAAGTACGCGGAGAATAAGGATAGAGACGTAGAGTACCAAACGGGCAAAAAATGTTCTTCTTAAGGTATCACCTATAAATGGGGTGATAAATTCGATAAGTAGCTCAAGCCAAGTCCTACGCACATTGGTCCCTTTGAGGTTCTTGAATTTGTAGGTTCGGTGGAGTATAAATTGGCTCTACCCCTAATCAATTCGGTGTCCATTTGGTATTTCATATGTCCATATTGAAGAGGTATCATGGTGAAGACTATTATATTATTAAGTGAACGCAATCGTGCTAGATAAAGACCTCTCTAATATGTAGTGGAATTGATTGATATTCTTGATCGTGATGTGCGTAAGTTGAGGACCAAGGAGATTAAGTCCGTGAAATTTCAATGGAAGCATCTTCCGTGTAATAGGCTACTTGGGAAACTGAGACGGATATGCAAGACAAGTATCCCTAATTGTTTGTCGAATCAGGAACTACTTCGTTCTTTCCTTAGCATGCTTGCCTTAGTTGTGTCACTCGGGGATGAGTGATGGGTGAATTGATATCTATTGTAACGCCCAGGTTCCGTCGTTATTGAAATGTCAACGAGAGGAAAATTGGGGTCGGAAATTTTTTTGTAGTATTTGAATTTTTCCAAACTTGTGTAGATTTAGAGGAAATTTGAGTACTTGTGGCTTGGGAAAATCTGGTAGCAATTTAGTGATTTAACTATGATTTTGATTTCATGAGGTGTTTGATAATTCGTTATTGAATTCCTACGATTTTAAGGAATTGAATTTGAATGAGTAGATCTCCCGTAATTGGTTTTAGTGCGAAAGATTTTTTCTGAGAATAGCAAGTTAGAGGTGTGTTGTGAAAATAGGGAATTGATTTTCTTCGGAGAGCAATCTGTTAAGAATTGTGCCGTAAGAGGGGGATTATTATTGATTTAGCAAGGCCTCTGTAGCAGGATAATGACCTATGTGGGGGACGATACGGGAGTTAAAATCGTAAGATCGAGAGGGGAGGGTTCTATTACGAGAAGGTTTGGACGCTGTAGCACCTCCGCTACAGCGGGATGAGTGTCGTCGTACTGGGATAGGAACGAATTAAGTCGTTAATAACCCCTAAACAAATTTATTTAGTATTTTTCCACTTTTAGAGATAAAGAACGACCTCAGACGATTCTAACTCGTTTCCACCATTCTTGAAGCTAAAGGTAACTTTTCATTTCCCGAATTCATATTTTGATCCGTAGAATGTAATAGAATGGGTCAATATTGATAAGGAAGGGTTTTTATTTTATATATTCTATGGTGGAAACAACTCAAATTGGTTAGTTGGGATCATGGGTTTGATTTAGGATTTGTAGTTGTTAATAATATGGGCAATTAGTAATGGTTTATTGAATTCCGTGGTATTGTGATTGTTGTAAACCTAGAACAAGAAGAACGAATGCAGAAAGGAAATAATCAAGTCTTTTAGGGTTTCAAGGTAGGTGATGGTTGTGATTTTATAATTGTGTGATGTTTGTTTGTTCTTGTTTCATTATGATACTCGTATATGTATGAATTTTGAAATATCGATCACACTTGTTGTAAATGAAATAGTTGAATGATGGTTTCCATGACATCATGTTGTAAATGTGTGATCTTGATGATATACTTGTGATTGTGGTATCTATTTGCGTATCCGATTGTCACAATTAGGCTGACTAATTTGGATCGAGTTGCCATGTTTCGTCACTACTATTGAATCGAGTTGCCACATTCCGACACAACTATGGGATTAGATTGCCACGTTCCGAAAAGCTAACTGTTTGAGTTTGGGTTCCGTGAGAAGAACAACGATGTTTGATTATTTTATGTTGATGAATATGTTGATAATAATGTAGATGTTGATATATTATGCATGTTATCATAATGTTGTTTGACCTATTAATGATACAATAGTGGGATAGCTGCGTGACCATACCAGTACACTGTGGTTGTGTATGGATTCTGCACTTGCACTTATTTTTGTTGAGTACATGGCATCTTTATGCGTCTATTGGCAGACCTCGCTTAAGAGTTTAGAGATTATCGCATTGACTTCAAGGGTGAGCCAAATCTTCCGGGATGCTATGGAGTTCTCTTTTGTCTAAGTTCACCATTTTCGGACTTAGATATTTGTTTTAGTGAATTATTAGTTCATTAGTTAGGGTTCTGACCCTTTATGTTTTAGGCTTCTAATTTGGAAGTAGTTTTTGTACGTTTACTTTCAAGTAGTTCTTTAGAATCCTTGTTAAAGTTTATGGAAACCTCTTTCTTAGTTTTTTTTACTTGCTTCTATAGCTAAATGTCTTAGTTTTTAGATTATTTACTTTAGTTGGATGGTAGTAGTGGTTCACCCAGTTAGTTAGTGTGAGATCCAAAATCACGATGGTCTAGGTCATGACACAGGAGAACCCTTGGCCTGGCTCAACTATCAGCGAAAGACTTACTTAACATAGAATAAACTCAAAAGATAAACTTTAACTTACATATCTCAAAATTATAAACTAATAAATGTTTAGATAAACATTCAACTAGCTTCAAGAAAAACTTAAGTCTAGAACATAATAACTGAAATGAACAAAACTCATAAACTACTATTATCTATCTATGTATGAATCCTCTAGTACTATGAGGGATGTCGGGACAAGACCCCCAATCATCCTAACAAATTGAAATAATATGAAAGAAATAAATGAGGGATCCTGACGGAAGGAAGGAGACTCGCCAAACAACTCTAGAACTCAGCTGGATCAAGAGTTGGTTGATGATCCTGGTAACCTGTGTCTACATCATGAAATATGCAAGAAAAATGGTGACAACATATGTAATGTACGTGCATGCAAGGGGAAAACTAAAGCATGACATAAGCTTGAACTGGAACAGAAGAAACACTTACCTCGCTAAACTCAACTCAACCTCAACTAACCTCAACTCATGTCAATATAAAGCAGTGATAAAGATGCAATATAAAGGAAGATTTTAAATAGTAGATAACTACTCCGTGTATTGAAAAATAAAAGTAACTCAATTTTTATGTAATAATTTAAAATAAAGTATGTTCGGGAGAGATTATCTAACGACACCATCACAATGAGTTATTTGATGACACAACGTCTCGCCCACGCTGCCAGAACTGTCTTGTACCTTGTTGGGATATATAACTCTTCAACTAAATGTATCCACTAGTCTATGCTTAAAATCAATAATGAATCATCTAAAAAATATGATCCTTTCTATCCACATGGGCTACATGATTTATGGGGGTTGTGAGTTGTTTGAGCTCTCCGCCATATCGGTGCTCAATACTATTCTTAATATCACTTAGCTTATATGTTTTAAAGAAAAAATTTCTTCATCCTTAACTTTAAGAATATTTCTCAAAAGATTTAACCTAAAAAGAGATAGTGCTCAACTCCTCATAACTCATTTGGAAATCTCAGTTTCCTTCTCTTTTTTAAATGTAAAATTTTTTCTCTTGGGAATAATTAGTTCCAATATATCATTTTAAAGAAACTGAACTCAGATCTACTCTTCTTCAAACTCAAATTCTCAAGTCTTAAAATAAATTTAAGAAGGTTTGCAAAAGACTTCTCAAAAGACTTAAATAACTCTCAAAACTTGATTCTTAACTCTACCTTGAATTTAGATTATTAATTCAATATTATGATTCACGTTACGAATGATTTCTAGATTCGTAGAATAGTTCAGGGCAGTTAAAATCAAAAGGGAGTAAGTGTACCCTTTGAAAGAAATCAGACGGGTTAAACGACGGAGAAGGGGTGGGGGCAGACGACCTTAGTGGTGCAGGGCACCTGCCCCTGAACTACATGACACCTCTGCTAGAGCATTAGTGTGGCGGGGCTCCAGCCCTTGCCCATATTTCCCCAATTAATTTCTTTCTCATTTTCTTACCCTAGTTAGCCTCGAATCAAACGGTTTCTTGCTCCACTCACTTAGATTTGAATATCCAACATAAATACACAATAAATCTACTCAAAACAACCCTCAAACACTAATTTTCATCTCAAGAATTCATAAAACTCCCAACAATCAAGATTACGAAGAAATTTCAAGAAAACTCATCAAGAACACAAATCCTTCAACTTCAAGAACGAAATTTGCATTGGAATAGTATGATTTGCATGTGGGTGAACAAACCCAACCCTATAAGAACTCACAATACCTCTTAGGATCAAATCCTTGGCGAAAACCCTTTGAAAATCTTTCGAATCTTGACGAATGCCTTGAAGTTTTCTCCTTCTCTCCTCCTCTTGAACTCCTCCTAAAACCCTAAGGGGTCGTTTAGTAGAGTGTATAAGAATAATGCTAAATAAGGTGCATTAGTAATGCTTGCATTAGTAGTGCTTGCATTAGTGACGCTTGCATAAGTTATGCAAGCATTATTTTTTTATACATTGTTTGGTTGATGTATTAGAAATAACAAATCTTGCATAATTTCTATTAAAAAATATATATGCTTACCTATATATCCTTCACACTTCATTTATTTATACACTTCATTTGCAACAAAGTTCTTTTTCTAAAATGTCAAAAAAAAATCTTTGCGAAAACATCATTAGCTCTTCTTCTTCTTTTTTTCAAAAATAATATTAAATAGTTGTATTATTGCGTCACAATATTTTTGTGGAAAATTGACAAATAATTTTCTTTTATCAAATTGATCATCACAATAGTAAAAGTTTTGACTTAGTATATTGATATAAGATTTTTTTTAAAAAAAAAAGAATACTAAAGAGGTCATAAAGCCTATTAAGACACCAAAAAATTAAAAGACACCGAAAAGCAAATCAAAATAAAAATTAAAGCTTATGACAACAAAGAAAATGAAAAGGATTTAGGGGTAGTTTTGTAATTATTTATTCTAACGCAAGTGTTAAAATGTTGTGTATTACTAATACCTAAAATTATTTGTATCAGTAATACACAATTTAATACACAATAGAGTGTATACATGGCATAAAAGATGTACCAAACAAGGTACTATTAATACACACACTTAGGGATCGTTGGTAGAGGGTATTAGGAAAAATAATACATGCATTAGTGTGTGTATTAGTAATACATTGTTTGTTACATTTTTTTTGGTCATGTATAACTAATGCAAGCATTAGTTATACACAATATTGTGTATTAAGTTGCGTACCAAGAAATTTTAGGTATTAGTAATATATAGCATTTTTACACTTGCATTAGATTATGCAATTACAAAAAATACTCTCAAAGCCCTTTAAAAAAATATTTCCATAGTACTTGTTTCATCTTCTCTGTACTTTGTCAATGAAAATTCAAGAGTAGATTTTTCTTCCTTTTGCTCAATCAAACATTGTTTGC
Organism: Solanum peruvianum; assembly: GCA_027705065.1. Lineage (NCBI taxonomy): Eukaryota > Viridiplantae > Streptophyta > Magnoliopsida > Solanales > Solanaceae > Solanum > Solanum peruvianum. Next base: position 19,225 of record JAKWJD010001319.1, on the reverse strand, counting down.
TCATCTTCATAAGGTTAGTACTTTATCTTTCATTAAAATCTGTATTTTTCAACATCTCTTTCTTCATTTTTATTTCTCTCTCTTTGCTCATAGTTTTGAGCTTTAGTAGGGGCGATCCAAGCTTTAACATTCCAGAATAATCTGAATTATCATTTTTTTTGAATCTATATCAGTTTTTTTATTGATTTAATCATTTTTGTTGTTGGATTTTGATTAATTTAATTTAATTTTTGTTGATAAAGGTCAGCTGATGTTGGTGAATTTGTGCTGTTTTTCTGCGATCTCGATTGGTGAAGTTGAGAAAATTTGTAACATTGGTGAATGGGTGGGGAATTTGTGTGAATTTTTGTAGAGGTTTTTGGGTGTGTGGAAAGTGAAAAATCTTTGAATTTTTAGTTTTTTTTTATTGGATTGGAGTATTTATTTGAATGATTTCTGGTTGGAGTAGAGATGGAAGGAAGGGGATAGGTTTAGGGTTTGATGGTGGAATAGAAATGATGGAGGAAACTGAGCTTGAAGAAGGAGAGGCTTACAGTTATGATAATTATAAGAAGAATGATTCAACCATTGGCCCTGATGTTTCTCTATCTTACCTTGTGAGTTTTCTTATTTATTTATTTTCTGTTTAGTTGTGTTGATTATCACTGTTATGGATTTACAATTGAGATTGAACCATTTTTCTTTTAAGTTCAATTGCAATTGGTTCATTTTGTGTATTTTTTGATTTTCTAGTTTTCTAGCATGTAGCTTATGTTGTTTGATCAATCTATGTACTGTTTGTTGTGTATGTCTCCGTTTGCTTGATATAATTGACTGTATAAAACCAAATCTTAATAAGAGGCCTTATCATGTCGAGAGAAACTTGATAACGAGAAACCCTGCGTTTTCTCATTCTATAAAACCAAATCTTAATAAGAGGCCTTATCAAGTTTATTGTGATGTTAGAGAAACCCTGCGTTTTCTCATTCTATTTTTTGCTTATAACTTCTCTATCTAGAGTTGGTTTAGGGGCTAGTTAGTGAGTCGGTGTAAGTATTCTGGCAGGTGTTGTGTATTAGTGATAACTGCATTACGACCTCTGATAGCAACTCTCTTCAAGTTTCTCATATATCTATCTCTTACTCTGTCAAGGATGAGAAACTTTACAATGCTTTGGGACATTTTCAAAGCGATTTTAACAGTGACAAGGCTTATGCCATGAGCTGATGATTGTTGACTTTGCATATATTGACTGGGTCGAGATTTGGCGGGTATGGTTCATTTACCTACTTATCATATTTCTCCTTCTTGGTCTCATCTGAGGACTCCACAAGAGGCCAACAATAATAGCAGACAAGTATCTCCAAACAATCTGCTCCCTGAGGTACGCAAACTTTAAATGACTCCTTATGATTTCTTTTATGATAGTTTAATGCAGCAAAGAAGTAATATGATTTTACATTGATATTCTACTTTTACCTAGCAATATGCATCTTCCAATTATACAGGGTGGTCGACAAACCACGTTAGGATCTTCAAGCACTTCTCTGTAAGGAAGGTTTGCAGCATCTTCTGCCCGTTCAGCAGCAGTATCTGCACTTATCCCCCCTCTCAGACGAGTTGATTAGCTCGTACATGTGTCTTAAGATTATGTGTTCTGCGAAAATACAGCTTCTTGGATGAAACTAAGGATCCCTACCTTTGCATATGAATAAGTTGAACTTTTGGACTTATGGTGGCAAAATTGTGAAGATGTTTGACATCTTCTTCTTCTTTTTCTTTTTAATCTTATTTCAATGTAGTAACAACTTTTTAATTTTATATTTGAAAAAGAAGAAGAATAGGAAGAAATAATGGTTTAGCAAAGAAATCTTTTTTTTTTTGATGTTTTAGCAAAGAACCTTGTTGCAAAGAAAGTATATAAAGAAATAAAGTGTAAAGGGTATTTTTGTTAACATACACTTTTTAAATAGAAATTATGCAAGATTTGTTTTTTCTAATACATCAAACCAAATAGTATATAAGAAATAATGCAGACATAACTAATGCAAATATTACTAATGCAAGCACTAGTAATGCAAGTATTACTAATACAATCTATTTTGCATTGTTCTTATACACTCTACCAAACAACCCCTTAATGCATACATTATATTTTCTAATACACTCTACCAAACGAGTGTATAAGAATAATGCAAAATAGCGTGCATTAGTAATGCTTGCATTAGTAATGCAAGCATTATTTCTTATACATTGTTTGGCTAGATGTATTAAAAAAACAAATTTTACATAATTTCTATTAAAAAATATATGTTTACAAAAATATACCCTTCACACTTTATTTATTTGTACACTTCCTTTGCAACATAGTTCTTTGGTAAAACATAAAAAAAACATTCTTTGCTAATCATAATTAACTCTTCTTCTTTTTTGAAAAAGAAAATAATATTTAATAGTTATACTATTGCCTCATAATATTTTTGTGAAAAATTGTATTTTTTAATCAAATTTATCATAATATGGTAAAAATTTTGAATAAATTATATTGATATTAGACTATTTTTAAAGAAAAATAGTTACTTAAGAGGTCAGAAAGTCCATTAAGACAGCAAAAAATTAAGAGACACCAAAAACCAAAACAAAATAAAAACAAAAACTTATGACAACAAAGAAATGAAAATACTTTTAGGGTAGTTATGTAATTATTGTTCTAATGCAAGTGTTAAAATGTTGTGAATTACTAATACCTAGAATTCATTGGCATCAGTAATACACAATAGAGTGTATATATGACATGAAAAGATGTACCAATCAAGGTACTACTAATACACACACTTAATGCATGCATTATATTTTCTAATACACTCTACTAAACGACCCTAAGAGTATTTTGACTTGAGCAATCTGTCAATTAGATTTGACCCCAAAATAATACTAAATTTGTTTTAAGCTGATGGAGTAAGGAAAAGACCAAAATACCCCTCATATTTTTGTGTAACTTTCCTTAATTGGACAACCTCACTTCAAACGGGCATATCTCCCTTATACAAGCTCAAAATTTAGCAAACTCGGTGGAATTAGAAAGAGGATTGCAATACCTTTTATTTGATATCTTATGGGTTACCTAACTCATCTTGTACTGAAAGTCATGATCGTTTGAAATTGATTTAAAACTCTCGACTTATGATGATTTTATTGTTTTTATTATTATAATGAGTATATAATTTAAACATATCTAACCATAAGTTATTATATAATACACATGGCATAAATCTATAAGACCATTGAACATTACTTGACATAATTATACTTGACCGGATCTTTATCTATTTAATAATGTATTTTAAAAGTATATATGTGTCCACGTGGACATCATAAATGTTGCATCACTATAAATAGTAATTTTTCCACGTAGGCATATATATACCTTAAAATACACTATTAAATAGTGAAAGGGGTAAAAGGTAATGCCCAAAGTTTGAGATTGTTACAACAATTTCGGATATATTTCGAACCTCTTCCCTTTTCTTTATAATTAGACTTTAGATTCACTATTATTAATGAAAATGAGGATTTTGATTTTGCTTATTATATATATATATATATAGATATATATATATATATATATATATATATATAATATATTATATATATATATATATTATATATAATATATATATATATATATATATATATATAATAGAGAGAGAGAGAGAGAGAGAGAGAGAGAGAGAGAGAGTGTAACGACCTGTTTAGTCATTTTGAGCAGTAGAGTTTATTTCTGGAAATCACTGTCTGGATCGACGGATTCCACGACGGACCGTCATGGGCACGACGAACCGTCGAGGGGGTCTCGTTCCAAAACACTTAGAATTCTGAAATTTGGGTACTGAGATCGACTCTCTGAACTTCATGACGGAATGGCAGGATGGACCGTCGTTGGCACGACGGACCGTCACAAATCCTTCCACAGAATTAAATCTCTGAAATTTGTGACAAACCTGCAGGACGTACCGTCACAGTCATGACGGACCGTCACAGGCTGCGTAACCCTGACTGGGTCGGATTTCTATTAAAAGTTTTTAAGGGGCGTTTTGGACTATTCATGCTTATAATTATAAAGTTAGTGGATTAATGTTAATAATTCAATTACTTGGGAGTTAAAGGAGATAACCTTGAAATAAAAAGTGGGTTATTTTTACCATCTTTTATACTTAATTATATGACAATTAGGGTAAAAAGAAATAACGAGAATGAATCTTGAATTATGTTAATATACTCAATTTAAAGAACTAATTCCCAAATGAGTATGATGGAGAGGCTTGAGTCCTCATAGATATGTTGGGTGTTGTGGCCAATGGTTATGGTATTTGTTGTTATCACCTATTGAGTATGTAGTTGATTTTATATTATTATTTGATATATACTATTTTCTATTTTGAGTTGGCCGATGATACCTACTCAGTACTTGTGCCTTGTACTGATCCCTACTTGTATTTGTTTTCTTTGGTTAATTGTGGAGTGCAGCAAACGTGCCATCGTCTTCAACTCAACCTCAACTCTAGCCAACTTCATCACGCCAGATTTCAGGGGAGCTATTGCTTCTAGCTTGGACTGGATCTTCTTCTTCATGTCTTGATGCCTTGAAATTCCGGCATGGACTAGCTGTTTATTTGTTTTAGCTTCTTAGACATTCTTAGATTTAGTAATTTGAGGATAGATGTTCTTGTGGTGATGACTTCCAGATTTTGGGAATAATAAGTATTAAATTTTAGAAGATATTTATGGTTATATTAATGAGTTTAAAGTCTTCCGCATTATATTCTGGTTATTATGTTGAAATGTTGGGGTTTAGATTGGTTGGTTCGCTCACATAGTAGGATAAGTGTGGGTGCCACTCGCGGCTCGTTTTGGGTCGTGACAAACTTGTATCAGAGCATTAGGTTCGTTGGTCTCATCACACAAGAACGAGTCTAGTAGAGTCTTAAGGAACGGTAGGGGGACGCCTTTACTTTTCTTTGAGAGGCTATAGGACTTTAGGAAAATTCCATTCTTTCTTTCTTTCGTGCTATTACTTGGATCCAATTGGTATCTAGGTGATACAAATTGGTATCTGACCATCTTCACTCTATTTCGCAGATGGTTAGAACTAGAGTAACAACTGCATCAACACCAACACCGGCAAGACAAGATGCAACTGAGCCAGCCACTGGGGCTGTAGCTCGAAGAGGAGCAGTGGCAAGAGGCCGTGGTAGAGGTCGCGGGAGGACGTCCTCTAAAGGAAGAGGACAAGCACCTGGCCCATCTAGTACTAGGGCGGTGACTCCTCCACCGACTGAGGAAGTAGTAAGAGAGGGTGAGGAAGGGGAAAATGAGCAAGTGCAGAATGAGGAATTACCACCCCAACCTACCCCAGAGATGATTAATCAGGTTCTTGCTTATCTTAGCGGGTTATCTGATCAAGGCCAGACACCTCCAGTGTTTTCTGCACCAGCACCTCAGGTTCCGGAAGTACAACAGGCAGCTGCTGTGGCTCCCCGCATGGATGCCTCATTGGAAATAGGCACGTTTCCTCGTTTGACTACAGGGCCTATAATGACAAGTGATCAACATGAACTTTTCAGTAAGTTCTTGAAATTGAAACCTCCAGTCTTCAAGGGTGCTGAATCTGAGGATGCCTACGATTTCGTGGTTGATTGTCATGAGTTACTACATAAAATGGGCATAGTGGAACGATTTGGCGTTGAGTTTGTAACCTATCAGTTTCAGGGAAATGCCAAAATGTGGTGGCGGTCATATGTTGAGTGTCAACCCGCACAGGCACCACCTATGACTTGGGCGTCATTCTCTAGCTTATTTATGGAGAAGTATATCCCTCGGACCTTGAGGGATAGGAGGAGAGATGAGTTCTTGAGCCTAGAGCAAGGCAGGATGTCGGTTACCACGTATGAGGCTAAGTTTCGTGCATTATCCAACTATGCCACCCAGATTTGTTTCAGTCCACAAGAACGGATTCGCCGTTTTGTGAAGGGGTTGAGGTCAAATTTGCGGATTTCAGCCCTACAGGTAGCAGCCACAGCAAAATCCTTTCTGGAAGTGGTAGACTTCATGATAGAGGTGGAGGGAGTGAAGCCAGATGACTTCACCATGGCATCGACATCTAAAAGGTTTCGTAAGGGAGGTGAGTTTAATGGTTCTTACTCCAGAGGGCAGGGTGCAGGAGGTTATCTAGCCCAACCTATTCAGTCTTCACTGCAGGCTGTAGTTGGGGGTCCACCGCGACCGGTCAACATTTCTCTGAGTTTGGAGGTTATCCCCAGACTTCGTCATTCTCACAGAGACCTATGCTTGAATCCAGAGAGTGTTATGGGTGTGGGGAGACTGGACACATTAAGAGGTATTGTCCAAAACAGAGTTACAGACCTCCAAAAGTCAGAGGTAGAGGTGGTCATGGAAGAGGCCGTCATTCTGGAGGACGTGGTGGCCGAGGTAATGGTGGTCACCAAAACGGCCGGGGTGACGGGCAAACTGGAGCCACTAAAGCACAACATGGTAGGGGCAACGGGCAGACAGGTGATAGGGCCCATTGTTACGCTTTCCCCGGGTGGTCTGAAGCGGAGACATCTGATGTTGTTATCACAGGTAATCTTTTGGTTTGTGATTGCATGGCTTCTGTATTATTTGATTCTGGCTCCACATTTTCATATGTATCTTCCTCATTTGCTACTGGTCTTAATTTACATTGTGAATTGCTTGACATGCCTATTCGTGTTTCTACTCCGGTGGGTGAGTCTGTGATAGTTGAAAAGGTATATAGGTCTTGTCTGGTGACTTTTGTGGGGAGCAATACTCATGTAGACTTGGTTATTTTAGAAATGGTTGATTTCGATGTAATTCTGGGTATGACTTGGCTTTCTCCAAATTTTGTAATCTTAGATTGTAATGCTAAAACTGTAACGTTGGCCAAGCCTGGGACAGATCTGTTAGTGTGGGAGGGTGACTACACTTCCACTCCAGTTCGTATCATCTCCTTTCTTCGTGCTAAGAGAATGGTTAGTAAAGGGTGTTTAGCGTTCTTGGCACACCTCAGGGATAATACTACCCAAGTACCTTCAATTGAGTCGGTTTCGATAGTCCGTGAGTTTCTGGATGTGTTTCCTGCAGACCTTCCTGGTATGCCACCGGATAGAGATATTGACTTTTGCATTGATCTGGAGCCGGGTACACGCCCATTTCCATACCCCCTTATACGATGGCCCCAGCGCAGTTAAGGATTAAAGGCCCAACTTCAAGAGTTGTTAGGTAAAGGCTTCATTAGACCAAGCGCTTCCCCTTGGGGTGCCTGGGTTTTGTGAAGAAGAAGGATGGGAGTTTTCGGATGTGCATAGACTATCGGCAGTAGAACAAGGTAACTATTAAGAACAAGTACCCCATTCCTCGCATTGATGACTTGTTCGATCAGTTACAAGGTGCTTGTGTCTTCTCTAAGATTGACTTGAGATCCGGTTATCATCAATTGAAAATACGGGCAACAAATGTGCCAAAGACTGCTTTTCGAACCAGGTATGGGCATTACGAATTCATAGTAATGTCTTTTGGCCTTACGAATGCCCCTGCTGCTTTCATGAGCTTGATGAACGGGATTTTTAAGCCATATCTGGATCTCTTTGTGATCGTATTTATTGATGATATACTGATATACTCCAAGAGTAAGAAGGAACATGAGGAGCATTTGAGAATTGTGTTGGAAGTATTAAGGGAGAAAAGGCTTTATGCCAAATTCTCCAACTGTGAGTTTTGGCTAGATTCAGTGTCCTTCTTGGGGCACGTGGTTTCTAAGGATGGAGTGATGGTGGATCCTTCTAAGATTGAAACAGTGAGGAATTGGGTAAGACCTACTAATGTGTCAGAAGTAAGGATCTTTGTTGGTTTAGCCAGCTACTACCATCGATTTGTCAAGGGATTCTCTTCTATTGCTTCCCAATTGACAAACTTGACTAAGCAGAATGTTCCATTTGTATGGTCGGATGAATGTGAGGAAAGCTTTCAGAAACTCAAGACCTTGCTGACTACGGCACCTATCCTTAGCTTGCCAGTAGAGGGTATTGTTTATTGCGATGCATCTTATTCTGGGTTGGGTGCAGTGCTAATGCAAGAGAAGAATGTAATTGCTTATGCTTCGAGGCAATTAAAGGTGCATGAACGTAATTATCCGACCCATGATTTGGAATTGGATGGAGTTGTGTTTACATTAAAGCAATGGAGACATTATCTATATGGGGTCAAGTGTGAAGTCTACACAGATCATCGTAGTCTACAATATGTCTTTAACCAGAAAGACTTGAATTTGAGACAGAGGAGGTGGATGGAACTGTTGAAGGACTATGATATTACTATTCTGTATCACCCAGGAAAAGCAAATGTGGTGGCTGATGCTTTAAGTAGAAAAGCAGGGAGCATTAGTAGTTTAGCCCACTTACAAGTTTCTAGACGCCCATTGGCTAGGTAAGTCCAAAACTTGGCTAACGACTTTATGAGACTGGAAATACTAGAGGAAGGAGGATTTTTGGCCTGTGTGGAGGCAAGGTCTTCTTTTCTTTACAAGATCAAGGGAAAACAGTTTGATGATGAGAAACTAAGCCGAATTCGGGATATGGTGTTGCGAGGAGAGGCTAAAGAAGCAATAACTGATGAGGAAGGTGTTTTGAGAATTAAGGGAAGGGTATGTGTGCCCCGCATTGATGATTTGATCCACACTATTCTTACAGAGGCTCATAGTTCCGGATATTCTATACATTCTGGTGCAACCAAGATGTACCGTGACCTAAAGCAACACTTTTGGTGGAGTAGAATGAAGTGCGACATTGTTGATTTTGTTGCCAAATGTCCAAATTGTCAGCAAGTAAAGTATGAACACCAGAGGCCCGGAGGAACACTTCAGAGAATGCCCATTCCTGAATGGAAGTGGGAGAGAATTGCAATGGACTTCGTGGTTGGTCTTCCAAAGACATTGGGAAAGTTTGATTCTATTTGTGTAATTGTGGACAGATTAACTAAGTCTGCTCACTTCATTCCTGTCAAGGTGACCTACAATGCAAAGAAGTTAGCCAAACTCTATGTCTCAGAAATTGTTCGACTGCATAGAGTTCCACTTTCCATCATATCAGATAGAGGTACGCAGTTTACTTCTAAGTTTTGGAGAACATTGCATGATGAATTAGGTACTAAGTTGGATCTTAGTACTGCATTTCACCCTCAGACCGATGGTCAGTCTGAGCGAACGATTCAGGTATTGGAGGATATGCTTCGTGCATGTGTGATAGAATTTGGTGGTCATTGGGATAACTTCTTACCCTTAGCGGAGTTTTCATACAATAATAGCTATCACTCAAGTATTGATATGGCTCCATTTGAAGCATTGTATTGGAGGAGATGTAGGTCTCCCATTGGTTGGTTTGATGCATTTGTGGTTAGACCTTGGGGTACTAATCTTTTGAGGGATTCATTAGAGAAAGTGAAATCTATTCAAGAAAAGCTTTTAGTGGCGCAAAGCAGGCAAAAGGAATATGCAGATCGAAAGGTTAGAGACTTGGAGTTCATGGAGGGTGAACAAGTCTTGCTGAAGGTTTCACCCATGAAAGGGGTGATGCGGTTTGGTAAAAGAGGTAAGATAAGCCCAAGGTATATTGGACCATTTGAAGTACTTAAGCGAGTAGGGTAGGTGGCTTATGAATTAGCCTTGCCTCCAGGACTCTCAGGAGTGAACCCGGTATTTCATGTGTCTATGCTGAAGAAATACCATGGATATGGGAACTACATTATTCGTTGGGATTCAGTTCTTCTTGATGAGAATTTGTCTTATGAGGAGGAGCCTGTTGCCATTCTAGATAGAGAAATCCGCAAGTTGAGATCAAGGGAGATTACATCCATCAAGGTTCAATGGAAGAATCGACCAGTTGAAGAGTCCACTTGGGAGAAGGAGGCTGATATGCAAGAAAGATACCCACACCTGTTTACAGATTCAGGTACTCCTTTTCGCCCTTGTTTTTCTTCTTGTGATCGTTCGAGGACGAACGATGGGTAAATTGGTATCTATTGTAACGACCTGTTTAGTCGTTTTGAACAGTAGAGTTTATTTCTAGAAATCACTGTCTGGGTCGACGGATCCCACGACGGACCGTCATGGGCACGACGGACCGTCGAGGGGGGGGGTCTCGTTCCAAAACACTTAGAATTCTGACATTTGGGTACTGAGATCGACTCTCTGAACTCCGTGACAGAATGGCAGGACGGACCGTCTTTGGCACGACGGACCGTCACAAATCCTTCCACAGAATTAACTCTCTGAACTTTGTGACGGACCTGCAGGACGGACCGTCACAGTCATGACGTACTGTCACAGGCTGCGTAACCCTGACTGGGTCGGATTTCTATTAAAAGTTTTTAAGGGGCGTTTTGGAATATTCATGCTTATAATTATAAAGTTAGTGGATGAATGTTAATAATTCAATTACTTGGGGGTTAAAGGAGATAACCTTGAAATAAAAAGTGGGTTATTTTTACCATCTTTTATACTTAATTATATGACAATTAGGGTAAAAAGAAATAAAGAGAATGAATCTTGAATTATGTTAATATACTCAATTTAAAGAACTAATTCCCAAATGAGTATGATGGGGAGGCTTGAGTCCTCATAGATATGCTGGGTGTTGTGGCCAATGGTTATGGTATTTGTTGTTATCACCTGTTGAGTATGTAGTTGATTTTATATTATTATTTGATATATATTCTTTTCTATTTTGAGTTGGCCGATGATACCTACTCAGTACTTGTGCCTTGTACTGACCCCTACTTGTATTTGTTTTCTTTGGTTAATTGTGGAGTGCAGCAAACGTGCCATCGTCTTCAACTCAACCTCAACTCTAGCCAGTCTTCATCACGCCAGATTTCAGGGTGAGCTATTGCTTCTAGCTTGGACTGGATCTTCTTCTTCATGTCTTGATGCCTTGAAATTCCGGCATGGACTAGCTGTTTATTTGTTTTAGCTTCTTAGACATTCTTAGATATAGTAATTTGAGGATAGATGTTCTTGTGGTTATTACTTCCAGATTTTGGGAATAGTAAGTATTAAATTTTAGAAGTTATTTATTGGTTATATTAATGAGTTTAAAGTCTTCTGCATTATATTCTGGTTATTATGTTGAAATGTTGGTGTTTAGATTGGTTGATTCGCTCACATAGTAAGATAAGTGTAGGTGCCACTCGCGGCTCGTTTTGGGTCGTGACAGAGAGAGAGAGAGAGAGATGCGTAGAGTTTATCATTTCTAATTATGTTCATATTTTCTTACTTCAAGTTGATATTTCATTAATATAATTTCTTCTTATAGTATTGTATTTCATTAGCATATTTTCCTATTAAAGATTAAATTTGTAAATCTTATTCAAGTCAATGCCTTTTAATGTGAATGTATGTGAAAGATTTAATTTTATTGTAATAATTTAAATTATTTATTTGCAATTTTTATTATTTTATAATTATGATTAGTTATTTTTTTGTATATTAAGACTTGAGTACTTTATGTAATAACATCAAGATATTTTCTATTGTAATTTAGTATTAAATTTACTTTTTATTAATGCAAATAAATATTTGATGTTGCTTATTAATACAATAAAAAATAAAAATTCATGCGTATTTTGTCTTTCTACTAATTATATAATATTCATATAAGCTAACTCTAATTAGATATTTTATTTTGATATTTTATAAATATATTTTTGTTTTTCATTATTGCAATTTATTGATATTTTTATCATTGTATTTTGTAGAACATTTCCTTTTAAAGTTAAATTTTTAAATTTTATCAAAGTCAATGTGTATTTGATGTCACTATTTGTAAAATATTTAAAATTTATTTGAATTGCAAATTAATTTGGTATACAATTTACAATTTTCCTAACTATATATAATCAATTATTCTTGTGGAAAAATTATTTAACAAACACACATTTATTATATATTTTGTTATTTCTCCTACCATTTCAAAATATACAAAAAAAAAATATTTGTTTTCCGCCCATCATTCCATTTTCTGGACACTAAAATATCATACCCATAATTTTCCTTACTTTTTGACGTCATAAATCTCTCCATAGTTACATCGATTAATCTATTTTTGAATTTCAAAGCTTTTCTATTTCCATTTACTGATTTCAAATTATTTCAACAGATATATTTCTTTCATCACTTTAATTTTAATTTTAATTTCCTTTATTATTATTTTTTAGTTTTTTTCATCTTAAAAATAAAAATAAAATTATCTCAGCCCCTGCCCCCATTGAAATCTTATTGAACCTTTGCAATTTTAGTAATCATATCGTTGTTGAAAGTTTTTCTTAAAAGATGTTTATTTTCTTTTCATGTATCTACTACTAAAAACGTCCAAAAAAAAAAGAAGAATAAAGTTGGATCTACCATTGCACGACTATCACTATCAAAGATGCATATTTTAATGTACTTCGTTTATTATTACATCAGTGCCACAATAACTTTTGTTTTATGCAATGTATAATGTTCATATTTAAGGTATTGATACATAACTCTAATGTTGTTGAATCTTCTATTAGTGATTATCATGTTCAATATAAAGGTACTTGATACATAAACTTTGTGTTATGTATCACACACAATAAAAAAAGAAGCATTTTGCAACAGTTACATGTATAATGTATTTTTTTAAAAAAAAAAGAATATAAAATATAATATTTATCAAACAAAATAAGATAAATAAATATTATGCATCGTGAACTATTTTTTAATTATGATACGTAAATTAGATTTTTATACTAAATTTATTTGCTACATAACAATTACCAAATAGGAATTTATCGATCTCAAACCTAAAATCTTATGGGAAACACTTTCTTATTTAATGTATCGAGAAGAAATACAACATTTATCAATTCAAATTGAAAGGATCTTCATGATGTATCTTCTCAAAATTGAAAGGATCTTCAATGAACTAAGAGAATAATTTTGAAACTCAAATTTTTCAATAATTTTGAATCAAAAGTGAAACGAGCTTCAATGAACTGGAGAAAAATTTTGAATCTCAAATTTTTGATAATCTTGAATCAAATTTGAAAGGATATTTGATGAACTTGAAGATTCATGAAAGAAATAGTTTGTCCAACGACAATTCCCTCACTTTTATATCCTTCATAACTCACTTCAATTATCCAAAATTTCGTCAAAAATTTATATGAAACAGAGAGAACGATGACCAGAAGAAAAAATTTAAATTTTGAAATTTTTAGTTTGATAAACTATATAATTGAATTCTTGACAATAATTTGAAATCAAATAGCAAAATTTATGAGATTTTAACTAGATTTTTAATCCCCCCCCCCCCCCCCCCCCCTCTTTATTAGTGTAATGCATAATATGATATCTTAATTTGATTTTTCAGTTTTATCTCTTAATAAGTGCAATAAGTTGATACATAATGTACCAACAATAATGTATCTGATCCTTAATTATGTATCTAAAATGCCTAAAAATATGAAATTTGTGTAATTGAAAAAGGGATAAATGGTAATTTAAGATTAACACTATAGAATTTATGTAAGTTATATACTTTTTAGTCTTTAAACATATTGTAACGAAGAATATTAAAATAATTTTTATTTTATAGTTAAGCTTTAATTTATTTTCGTTGATGCAAATGAGAACTTTGATTTACCTAATTATACGAAAATTCAAAAAAAAAAATGATTTATACTTTATCTGTCTTCTATTCATATTTTTTAATTCAGTTGATATCTCATTACTATAATTTCCTTTATATTTTTGTATATATTAATATATTTTCCTTTTATATTATGATATTTCATTAATATATTTTCCTATTAAAGTTAGATTTCAAATCTTATTCAAGTCAATGTCTATTTAGTGTTAATGCATGTGATGATTTAATTTTATTGTAAGATTTTAATTGTTTAATTGCAATTTATATTGTTTCTAATTAGAATCAATTAGTATTTACCATCTACCTAGACTTGATTAGTTTATTAGTTTATGTAAGAATACTAAGTATATTTTCTACTGTCATAAGATTTAGATTTATTTTTATTAATGTAAATGAAAAATTTTGATTTTTTTTATTATCCAACAAAATTAAACATATTTGAAGTGTAATTTATATTTCTACCATGTTATTATTATTATTATTATTATTATTATTATTATTATTATTATATTATTGTATTTTATGAAAACTATTTTCTATTAAAGTTAGATTTTTGGATCTTATTCCGTCAATGTTTATTTGATGTTAATGTGAGTGAATAATTTTAATTAATTTCAATATTTTAGTTTGTAATTTATATTATTTCTATTATAATCACTTATTTTATATTGTCTATTTAGACTTGACTAATTTATGAAAGAACATTAATATATTTTCCTATTATAGCTTTAGATTTATTTTCTAACTTCAACTTCATAAATTTCAATTGTATATGAAAATATTTACATATTTAGCTTAATATTTTATATTTTAATAATGTATACATACAAAATATATTTTAAAGGCATAAAATTTAATGAACTTCCTAATTTTCTATATGATAACATATTATTTGACTAAAAAAATCAATTTTTGTGGTATATAAATAGGTGTGATATCGTTTTTTCATAAGTATCATTTGCTGCAAACGTTTAATCATGTTCTTCATCAATCTCCTCTGAGTTTAGCTATGGAGGGAAAAAAAGACTAAAGTCCGTCAAAAGATACCAATAAAAGAAATAAAAAATAAGGATACTTTGCTTACTACATTTTCAAAGCGTCGGGAGGGTTTGTATAAGAAAGCTAGTGAAATCGTTACAGAATGCGATGTTGACATTGGAATACTGATGATTTCCCCTGCGGGTAAGCCACATTCATTTTTCACCCTACTGTTGATGCAATTGTTTCTCGTTTTCAGAATCCCGATATGCAGTTGAGCCAAGGTATTCGTCTAGATACAATTACTGCTCGAAATAAAGTGAATGAACTCAAAAACAAACTTGAAGAACTTGATGCTATAGAAGATGCTACGATTACTCGAATAACTTTTTCTGATCAAATGACAGAAATAGGACAAAAGGGATGGTGGGAGTCAATTGAGCGGCTCAATGCAGATAAAGTAGTCATATTTGAAGCTTGGTTGAGTGACACTTGTTCCAAAATGGGACATCATTTGAACCAATTAGAAAATGGAGCTTCGTCATTGGGGCGTGAACCTTTTGGAGTGTGAAGTGTGAAAAAAATGAAATTATAGTTGAATCATGCTAGGTTATCACTTAGAGATATATTGGTAAAGTATCTAATAAGTTCAATTTATATTATTAAGGCATTGATTTTTTTAAAAAAAAAATTATTTAATGATGCTACAGTCATGTATTGCTATGTTGTTCATTAATTATATATGATATGGTTGGTTTGAATATTGTTCGATGTGAAGAAGTTACTTCATGTGTTGGTTTGAAATATAATATATTGGATACAATAACACTTATATGCATTACATCAATAAATTGTTATTAATCTTCTCCTCTCAATTGATTCAGGAATAGAAACCAGATATTTTTCATCTAATAGCTTTTGATATGTGACATGATTATAGTATACCATGATCCCCAAAGATGATTACCCCAAAGTAAATTGAGATATATGTCAAATTTTTTAGGGAAAAACCTCATAAATACCCCTAACCTGTGGGAAAAGTCTCATTAATACTCCTTTTCCATCTTTGGTTCTAAAAATACCCTTAAGGTTAATGTTTGAGCTCAAACATCAACTTAATAGAAAAATATTTAGATAACTCTAACTTTTTAAAGTCACGTGACATCTTCTAATTTATAAGATAATATAAACTCATGGTCTTACCCAGACATAACACTCCCATAAAACATTTCCCACATGATCACAACATCACAACTAGTCATACCTGATTCATCAAATAGTTCCACTAACCCAGACCACCAAGAATTCCTAATCTTTTATCTACAACGTTTAACATGCGAATTCGGTCTACACAAAGCCACCCTGGCGTTTTAAATACATCAATCAACAAGAAACTCAAGGACCAACATGTCACACATCTAACACAATTAAAAAAACCTTTTTGTCTCATATAACCTCCACACAACTATTACTGCAACATCATGTACTCAAGCCAACCATTGTTAGCGTACTGACTTGGTACTCGAGTCAATTGAATGATATTTCATATCAGGCATAGAACTCGAGCCAACCTTTAGAAAATCTATATTGGTGTTGTACCCAAACCAACAATAACAAATAACATGCACAATCACAACATAATGAACAAACACAATTGAAGCCACAAGTAAATTAAACATGTACATTGCATGAAATTTATAAACATGATGTCATTTTTATTTATCTTTTATGTTTTTTCCACATGAATTGCACAAGAAATACTACAAGTAGTTAGTATGCATACATTACATAACTTGTAAAAATAAACAATCAACACCCACCTGAAGAGATCCTATCTCCTGATTTTTTGATCAAACTGCAATCACTCGTAATTACCTTCCTAAGGATCCCACCAGCAACATCATAAGTTCATCAATAACTGGTCAAGTCCATAATCATCCTAAACCATCCTTAAACACTCTTTTAACCATTCAGACTCTATATCCAAAATCCTAGTCTTTAAGCAGCTGTTTGAGCAACTTGAACCCCACTTATGGGATCCGCGAGACAGTCCCTGATAAATGTAGATAAAAATTTCATTGGTGGTTACCTTGCTTGGGTAGAAATCCCTCAACTCCATTTTTGTCTAGCTTTAAGAGGATAAACAAAATCCGCTCTTCCTTAGTTTTGACCCTACTGGTGGCCCTCTATACAAGTTGACGTGTTATGTAGTAGTGGCGGCATTGAGAAAATAACTCCACTATGGTATGATGACGTCAACCCGACTTATTTTTTTAGATTTCATAATTTTATCATGTCACCCCAATTTTAATTGTGACATATTCCAAAATGTTTTGAGACTCCGCATGAGGTGCCTTTGAATAATGACAAATCATATCATTACAATCTATACCAATTTACCCCGTGTTCATCTCAGAATGATTATGTGGGTGAAAGTGAAGAGCAGACAAGCTGGTCATGGAGACCATCACTTAATTTGACAAGCTCAAGAAAACTCTAAAACTTACACGAGTTAAACAGCAACCCCCTTCTTGTGCATAACAAGTTAGGAAATCAATGACCGAAACAACTAAAATGTCCTCATTTGTGGGACCATACCCCACTATAACAATTATGATGCCTCTATGATGGCTCTTCGTATTTCAGAAAGACAATAAGTGGAAGAGGAATGATTTCCTCTTCTATTTCCCCATTCACCCTCTTAAACTCCCTATTGTATCCCCTATTACTTCATTTTGAACGCCAATGCTTTGCTAACTAGTGCGGTCTCTACTTGTTACTTTATTTTAGGCATAATAAAATTTACATGCTAGATATTGATAGGGTATAATAGGTAATTGGGTTGATATTTGAATTTAAAAAATGTTGGTTGCGATTGTTGAATTTGTTGAAGCATGGACTTCCCTTTTATGTATACAATAAATTTATAGTGTTCTATGTGAAAGGATTACAACGAATAGTACAAAAAAGGTTGAAAATTTGTGGGGGGAAGTTGAAGGTTTGTTCTTGGTTGAGAGCTTTATTTTGGGCAAGATTTCGGGTTTAGAAGTCCCAAATCTTTGCGTATTTCGACAATATCGCTATGCAAACACTGATTTATAGTAATTTTGGAAGAAATAATATTTAGGCCAAGGGGCGCTATTGACGCACCGCTTTGGAGGTTGGGACGATGAGAGCCACTATATAAACCATGTTTCTGCTATAGCAAAAGCTTTTATAGTGGGGTAATTCTCATTATAACAAGTCCATATTAAAGGAACAACCCTCTATCGCGCGAGGCTGCAGACAGTAGCCTCCCAACTAACCCAAAAGGTGGATTTTTTTCTCTAAATTCTTTTTATGTACTTAATGAGCTTTGATCTCTCTATTCTTATTTTTTTTATATAGTTTTAATGAATACTATGGGTGTCAACACTTAAAGAAAGTCTACCATATGTGAGGTTTCCCAATGGCGTTACTCGGGAGAAGTGCCAAGACATGGGGAAATGAAGTTCCTTTATTATAAGAGCTTTAATATGCATAAGGTGGTGGATAAGTTTGGTGCTTTCCATTCTCGATTGGAAGGGTCAAGTTGGTGCCCTTTGGTGGAGGCTCTCCCTCTCATGTTCTCTATTTGGGGAGGTAGTTTTATCCTCTCATTCACACATTACATTAGGAGGACCCAATCCTACCATCTTGGAGTGGACGCATCAATGGATGCACAAATAATCAATGAAGTATTGGAGGCGCCAAAGATCTAGAAGTGCTGAGTATAAGGCCCGATTGAGGGGGATGTACATGAGGTGTCTACAAGATACATTGATAGAGGAGGATTTATAGGAACCAGTCTATTGGTCCACAATAAAGGGCATCAATAGCCTTTACTTCACTACCAACTCAAGGAGTTGACTTTAATTAGTGGCTTAAAGGATTTCTTCATCGGGAAATCTTACCGATGTGACTTATCCCAGGCACTAGTGGTAGCCTACACTATCTAGGAGATTCAACCTGATGTGGGGAACAAATAGTGTCCAAGTGCAATTATTTTTATTGGGGCAACAAGAAGTCCCCTTTTTACTAGGACTAGTGATCGCGTTATACAAGCAGAAAAAAGTTCCATTGATTGATGTCGATGATAAGATGCACACGGATACTCCTTTTCCACCCTTTTCAAATGAAACTATACGCTGACAAGAGTAACAAAAGTCAAAAAATATGCTAAGAGGGAAACAGCTAGGCTTCCGTAGGTTAGGGAAACAAGGTAGTTCTAGTGATAATTCCCCCACCGCCTAGACCCAATACCAGCTCTCTACAAGCCACAGAGATGAGGACTTGGCCGCCATCTAGAGATATATGGGAGTTTCTCAGCTGGAGCATCATCTTCAACCCTTATTACCCATAAGAGTAAAATATTTCGCCAACAATGGCTTGGGAGAGGAAGAATAACATAGTTTGAGAGTGTGCTAGCTCGAATATGGATGACCATCAAGGTATATTTCACATGCATCGCCATGAGAAAGAGCCCTGACACTTACAAAAAA
>JAKWJD010001318.1:0-45396 GCA_027705065.1 Solanum peruvianum | reverse complement strand
GATGGGCCTTAAGCCTTTGGACTTCCTCCTACTTTCAAAATGACATAATATACACCAAATGTGTATCGGATGTATACACCCTGTACATTGATGCATTTCATACTCCCAAAATCCGCATTTTAACTTGAATTTTGCTCTTTTTTTTTGTATTTTCCAGACTGATTCAACGTATTTTTGCACTTGTACTTTTTTTAATACTGTGTCTTATTTAAGTTTAAAGTTTTGATCTAGTGTTGATATTAAACATTTATTTAGGAATAATTTGTTTGTTTAGCATAAGTACCAAAACTAGTTGATCCTATTAATGAAAAAATTGATTTTCTAGCAAGATTGATTTGTGTCCATCTAGTATTGATATTAAGATAATTTAGGAATAATGTATTTTTAGCATAAGTATCAACACTAGTTGATTCTATTGATGACACAATGATTCACTTGAAAGATCGATTTTGTCCATCTAGGGTTGACACTTAGCTTTAATTTCGGAATAATATGTTTGTTAGGGTGGGGTTGTGTTCAAATGACTTTACACCATTCTCTAATGTAGCTTCACATTATTCATGCTGGCTTGTATTTCTTACTCCATATAATCTGTGTGATTTTATGTTCCTTGAGGTGTCCACCGGAGCAATCAGGCAAGTTAAATTAATGCTTAACTCAAATGGCACTAAATGGCCCCAAATGGCCCAACCATGGATAGAATCATTTTAAGGAATACTATTAAATGGCTATCGGCTAATTTTTACGCTTTCAATATAATGGAAACTGTCATTTCTCTATTTTCATATTTCATTTAAGTACTTCTGAAATTGAATATCTTTCTAGTATAGAAAGATATTCAATCTTAGAAACACTTAAATCAAATAATAAAACAAAGAAATGAGAGTTTATATTATATTGAAAGACTAAAAAGTAACTGATAGTAATTACATAGTCTCCTTCAATTGTTCCATCCATGTTTGAGACATTTGGAACCATTTGAGTTTTGCAATAACTTAACTTTCCAGACTGCTCTGGTGGGAACCTCAAGGAAAACAACATCACGCATCCGCGAGTCTTTCTACCTGGCTAAAGAAAGTTTGCGAGGATGCTCAGAATCCGGATTGGATGTTACCACATGTTTATGATGACCTCGGTGTGTATTTGAACACAAACAACTATAAGGAAATATCAGACTAAGCAAAAAAGGCTAGAGGTGTCTCAATGGTGGCTCGTTGCAAACCGGAGGTACAACGTCAATCAGAGCAATTACCAGAGAGATGGTATGTTCGAATTCAAACTTTTAAATAAATAATTAGTTGATTGATATATATCATATAAATTACACTTTTTTATTTATAGAAAAAAGAATTGGAATGCTCAAAGATCTACTTCGGCTCCCAATGACACCTACAACGACAATTCTTATAATGAGGTTGATTGTGTAGGATCCACTCCCTAGCTAATTAACATCTCTAGACATTTATGAAGTTTTTTTTGTAAATTTGAAAAATATTGAAGATACTTTTAAAAGACTTTATAAGTCTTTAAATTTTGATTTAAGTTTCGAATGCTATTATAAGTTTCCTTATTTTCTGTTTTGTGTAATGTTTGTATTAATATGTTTGTTATATATAATTGTGTGTTTATTGGTTGAATTGTATTTGTATTGTAGGTGGGCAACTATAAATAAAATTACAAAAAAAGCAATAGTCAATGTGATTTTGTCTGTTGTTTTATGAGTTTTTTAAAAAATAATTTCCTGAAAAGCGATGGACGATATCTGTTTGTCTATCACTTTTCTGGGATTTTCAAAAACAAAATTTGACAAAAACGAGGTACTACGTTGCATTGTGGAAATTAAAAAATGAATTAAAACATATCGATGGAGTCTGTAACTTTTGATAAAAAAATTCAAAAAATATAATAATTAGTTTGCGACGCCGTCCGTCGCTTCTGGAAAAGCATCGAGCCAAAAAGCGACGAGGAACGAAATTGTGTCGCTTTAATCTGTCTCTTTTTGGAAGTTTTTCAGTGTACTTGTTCCACCACAGGAAGGGAGAATAGTGATTGGAACTAAATTGGTATATAGAAACAAGCTACATGAGAGTGGAACAATCATAAGAAACAAGGCAAGGTTAGTGGTTCATAGTACAATCAGGACGAGGGAATCGACTATGATGAGGCTTTTATCCTATTCAAATACTTGAAGCTATTCGGTTACTCATTGAGTTTTTTGATTTTAAAGAGTTCACTCGCTATTAAATGGATGTGAAGGGTGCATTCTTGAATAAATATTTGAGAGAAAAATAATAATTAAAACAACCACCTCATTTTCAAAATCCTGAGTTCCCTGATCATGACTATAAATTAGACAGAGTTTTGTATGGGCTAAAGCAAGCTCCAAGAGCATGGTATGAAGGTTATCCAAATTTCTACTAGACCATGGTCATATAAGAGGTATATCGAGAACACTATATTTGTAAAAATAGAAATGGAAAAGACTTGTTGATTGTGAAGGTATATAAGGATAACGTAATCTTTGGATCTACAAATAGTATGATGACTCAAGAGTTTGTTCAACTTATTACTCGAGAGTTTAAAATGAGCATGATAGGTGAATTTAGTTTCTTTCTTGGATTACAAATCAAGCAAACACCCACATGTACCTTGATTCATCAACAAAAATATGTGAACGAATCGTTCAAAATATTCAACATGAATGAAACAATGGAAATTGATATTCCTATTGCTACTACTACTAAGCTGGATATGGATGAAACAGGTACGTATGTTGAGCAAAATGTGCACAGGGGAATGATTCTCTCTATATATTACTGCAAGTGGACCTGATATTGTGTTTATTGTAGGTTTTTGTACCAGGTGTCAAGTAAAATCCAAAGAATCTCATCTGAATCTGTTTAAAGAATTTTCAAAGATCTCAAAGGAACCACTAATCTTTATCCTTTGTACTCCAAAGTAAGAAACTCAAATCTCGTTGGTTATGTAGATATTGATTATGCTCGACACCTTGTAAACAAGAAATGTACCACATGTATGGCTCACTTCCTTGTAACATGTTTGATATACTAGTCCACTAAGAAACAGAATTTTTATCATTGTCTCATGTTGAGGCTGAATACGTTGCAGGTGGATCATGTGGTGCACAATTGCTATGAATCAAACAACAATTGTTGAATTTTTGTTTAAATATTGGTAGGATTCCTATCTTATGTGAAAATACTAGGTCTATTAATATAGCAAAGAATTTTGTGCAACTTTAATATCATTTGTTAAGCAGATGTTGATTATGCTCGATACCTGGTCAACAAGGAATGTACCACAGGTATGGCTCACTTCGTTGGAACATGTTTGATATCCTGATCCACAAAGAAACTAAATTTTGTAGCCTTGTCTACTCTTGAGGCTGAATATATTAGAGATGGATCATATGGCGCATAGTTGTTATGTATCAAACAACAACTGATATATTATTGTTTAGATTTTGGTAGGATTCCCATGTTATGTGATTATACTAGTGCTATTAATAAAGCAAAGAATCTTGTGCAATAAATGAAGAAAACACATGAGATACCATTATTTTCGAGATAATGTAGAAAAAGGTCAAATATCAATAATGTTCTACTCCAATGAGGAAAAATAATTTATATTTTTATCAAGGCATTATGTAGAGATTGCTTTGGGATAAGTAGACTAGACTTGGGGATGATTAAGATTTTATAATTTCCCTCCTTCAATAATTTGTATGAAATAATAAGTGTTTAGGCTAGGAAGGGATAAATTCTCTAGTCTATTAAAGACATTCACTTGTATATCAATTTTTTTCTTGTTAGCTCACCCAATTCTCATGGATCTTTGTTACTATAACCACTGAAATATGTTGCCAATCTATGTTTGAAAAATAGATTTACCAATTCCAACAAAACATTGCAGATACATGAAGTTATCAAAGTGTAATGAACCAATAAGAATGATGAACAAAATTAACTCACAAAAAACTCATATCTGTAATCGTTACAGAATCTAGAAAACTAAAACAGAAAAAGATCAAGTCCACTGGATACATAGTTTCCCTTTTAGAAAATTATTCCCCTTTAGTAATCGAGTTTTTATTCGGAATTTGTCCTCCCAGGATAGAATGATGTCAATCATCAGCGTATTGATACACAAAACTTCAGTGTTAGCGAATCACTCAATAACAGTAAAGTAACGAAGAAATTTTTGTTTAGAAGAAGAAGAAGTTAAAAAAAATTGTAAGGAAAAAATCTAAAGAATCAATGTATTTATAGGCAAGAGGAACAGGTTCTGAAAGATTGCAACCCGTTTAGAATCCACACGACCATTCATGAAAGTTACAATCTTTCAAACATTCATGGTTGTTCCTGATATTTTCAACCTTTCAGAACACTCAATTCAAATGGTGGAAAATCAAATAAAATGGGAAAAAATTAAAATAAAAAGTGTCATGTGTGAATCTGAGTCGGGTCGGTTAATTAATAATTAATTGAAATATTTTGGTTAATTAACTAATTAATTGAAACGTTTTGAACATTTAATAAAATTTAATTTATAAAATAAATTATTAAAAGAAACTTTTTCCAAATAATATTCTCTTGACCGATCATTTTCTAAAGTCGATGTCGAAGCCGAAGCCGAGGCGAGCGAGTGCGCAACGACGATGCCGCAAGGGCCCCCCTATTTCCAACCCTTTAAACAATTAATAGGAGTGTTTCTTTATTTAAAATATCCTAGTTTTGTTTCCACCACATATGAGAAACAAATGCCTTTTCACTAAAGCATTAGAGGACTTTTCAAGTTTCCAACTCTTTAAGTTCCCAAATTTTCAAGTTCCTCTCTTTTTATGTTCCCTCCATTTCCCATTAACTCTTGCTACATACCCAACTATCCACCATATGAATGGGGGATGCTTATAACATAGGCATGTACGAACAAGTGTGTTGCATCTGCATAAGTAGGTCTTCCCTTGGACTTTACGTAGTGAAAATATGTTGTATATAATCGTTGAATAGGTAGATGCGATATCTTTAAACCGTCAAACATTGGTGTATACCTAGAAAACAATGTGTCAGACAATTAACCTTTTACTGTTTATCATTCTTACGATTGTGTTCTTTTCAGCCATGAACACCTCATGGTTTCATGAGTGCACAAAGAATAGGCTTTTGACATACAATTCTCTTTGAAGCGGATTACATTTAACACTCACATAGGTGATTTATAACTGTGTCATCGCGTAGATACACTATTTGGTCAAATCTGCCAAACATAGCAAGTCATTAAGAACCTTAAGCTTTATTAAATCATAAACAAGCCTTAAAGTCTTGACCTTGTTTCTGAACATCATCATGAGAATGGATTGAGTTGATTGACAATGTTGAACCGTCAACCAAAACTTTGTTTTACTCCTTGTATGTAGATCTTGGGATCTCTAGTATGCTAGATAGACTTACCGTCATGCTAACTTGTCCTAAGCCATAAACCCATTCCCTTAGATGATCTTTTAACTTCCTCTCTCACTAGGTCTTTCATTTGTGGATCTGACACATTATTGCTTGACTTCATAGAGTCAATTGTGATAATTCCACTAAAGAGTAGTTGTTTTATCATGTTATGTATTCATCGTATATGATGAGACTTACCATTGTACATGGAGATCCTTCCCCTACCTATTGTTGTTTGACTATCTCAATGTATGCAATAGGTCCCACAGGTTTTGGCCAAAATGGAATATCCTCTAGAAAATTCTGGAGCCATTCAACTTCTTCGCCTGCCTTATCTAAAGAAATAAAATTCAGATTCCATTGTGGAGAGAGCGATATATGTCTTTTTGGAAAATTTCCAAGAGGAAGATCCTCCACCAAGTGTAAAAACATAACCATTTATGGATTTTACTTCATTTGACTAGATGATACAATTTGCATAACTATATCCTTAAATCACGGTAGGATACTTATTATAATGCAAAGCATAATATTATATATGTTTCACATACCCCAACACATGTTTCATTGCCATCCAGTGATTGTGATTTAGGTTACTAGTGAACCGACTCTGTTCGGTAATAGCACATGTTATATCTGGTCGCATACAATTCATAATTTACATCAAACTTCCTAACACTCTAGCATATTCCATTCAGAGTCACTTTCACTTTCATTTTTTAAAATGTAATGCTTATATCAATTGAAATTTTGACAACATTGAAATCAAGAACTTGAACTTATCCAATACTCTTTCAATATATCATATTGAGATAATGCTAGTCCTTAAAAGTTTTGAGAATCCTGACCCCTAAGATCAAATTAGCAACTCCTAAGTCCTTCATATCAAACTTGATGGACAACATGCGCTTAGTAGCTTGTATATCGTCAATATCTTTACTCATTATTAACATGTGATTAACATACATACAAACAATGACTTCATGATTCAAAATGTCTTAACGTAAATACACTTATCACATTCATTAATCTTGAATCAAGTTGCCAACATTGTTTGGTATAATTTAGCATGTCTTTTTTTGGGTGCTTGCTTGAGCCTATAAAGCGATTTCACAACTCTGTACACTTTTTCTCCTTTACAGCAACTACAACCACTTCAGGTTGTTCGTGTAAATTTCTTCCTCCAACTCTCCATTTAAGAAGGTTGTCTTTACATTCATTTGGTAGATTTTGCGATCATTCACTGCCATTAGTGCTATTAACATCCTAATTGATGTTATCCTTGTTACTAGAGAGTATGTGTAAAAGTAGTCCAGACCTTTCTTTTGTCTGTATGCTTGACTACAAGTCTAGCCTTATGTTTGTGAATAGTCCCATCTGTCTTCATTTTCCTTTTGAAGATCCACTTTGATTTTAATAGTTTATTTTTTTGAGAAAGATCAGCCAATTCCCAAGTATGATTACTGAAATTTGATTTGATCTCACTATTGAAATCCTCTTTCAAATAAGTTGACTCAGACGAAGATATAGCTGCTTTAAATGTTTGAGGTTCATTTCCAAGCAACAGTACCAAAAATTCTAGTCCGAAAGAAGTGGGTTTCTATTGGGGAGTGCTACACCTAGGATCCTTACTAGGTAGTGTATTTTCCATTGATGCTTCCTATGGTCATTTAGATCTTTCACTTGTCGACTCACATTCCGTTTTATATGGATAAATGTGTTCAAAGAACTCTGTGTTATCTTACTCTGTTATTTTTTAAAAATAAATCCCAGAATTATCAGATTTGTGAACCAAAAACCAGCAGGCCAAACTGTTCACATTATATCTAATAAATACGCAATACACCATTTTGGGTCCCATTCTCACTTTTTGGGTAAAAGAACGTCTACCTTGTCTACAACCCCACACTTTGAAATATTTCAAGTCGGTTTCCTTCCTTTCCAAAACTCAAATGGAATTGATTGTGTTTTTCGATGGGTTACCTTATTGAGTATCTTATTAGCCGTAAGGATGACTTCCTCTCAAAGGTTTTGCGATGAACAATAACTGATCATCAAGACATAAATAATTTTCTTTAATGTTCTGTTATTCTATTCCACCAAACCATCTGAATATGGTGTGAACGGCGCAGTAGTTTTGATAAATAAAATCATATTCCGAAAAATCTCTGCAAAAGGAAATTAATATTCTGCAACCCTATCACTTCGAATCATTTTCATCTTTTGATTCAATTAGTTCTCCACTTCATTTTTGTATTTCTTAAATGCATCAATTATTTCATCCTTACTATTAAGAAAATATACAAAACAAATTGAGTGCATCATCAATAAAAGTTGTAAAAACTTTTTCCCACCACGAGATGATGTAAACTTCATATAGCATATATCTTGTGAATTAAGTCTAAAGGTTTGGATTTTTTTCGGCGGACTTGTAAGGAAATTTAACAAACTTACTTTCCACACAAATGTCACAATTTTTTATCGCATTTCAAATCAGGCAATACTTCTAAAGTAACTAATTTTCGCAAGACTTTGTACTTTACATATCCCAAATGGGCATGCCATAAATAATTTGACTCCAATAAGTAAACAGAAGCAAAATTCTTATTAATACTATCAACAACCATTATATTAAGTTTGAAGAGGCCCTCATTACGGTAGCCCTTTCCTTAGAATATCTCATTCTTTCTTATTACAAACTTTGTCAATAACCAAGACACACTTAAACCAGTTTTAAACGAGTAGTGCAATAAAAACTAAAATCTTCCTAATAGTGGGAACATGCAAAACAACGTTCAAAGTCAACACCTTGCTAGATGTTATTTTTAAATTAATTTCCTAGTTCCTGCAATCCTTGTTGTGTTATGTTTTCCATGAAATAATGTTCATTGAACTCAGCAGGAGTGTATGTTGAAAAAGATTCTTTCACTGAGCAAATATGTCGAGTGGCACCTGAGTCGAGAAACCACTCCATGGGATTCCAACTAATTTGCACTCCAAGATCATTGCACACAACTCATCTGCATCTTCCATCTCTTCCACAATGTTTGCTTGATTTTTGCCTTTGCCTTTATCTTTGTGTTTGTCCTTTCTTGGAGCACGACAGTTAGAAGACTTATGACCATCCTTACCACAATTGTAAGAGTTTCACTTGAATTTCTTCTTGTCCAATTCTGACTTTTGTCCATTGGAATTCTTTCTCTTTTTGTCTTTGGCAGCAGCTTCTTCAATAATATTAACTTTAATGATTGTATAACTCTTACTAGACTTCTTTTTGGTGGTTTTTTTTATCTCTCTCAATCTTGAGCCGAATCACAAGATCTTCAAGCTTCATTTCCTTATGATTGTTCTTTAGATTATTCTTGAAATTTTTCCAGAAGAAGGTAACCTCTCGATCATTTTAGCCAGTTGAAAAGCTTCACCTACTATGGCTGCTACAATCTCGAGAACTGATCATGAAGCCTATCTCTAACGCTCTGTGGCATGAAACGGTCCAAGAAAGCCTCTGAGAACTGGCTCCAAGATATAAAAGGTGATCCAATTGTCTTGGACCCATGAAACGTGCACCACCACAGCCTTGCTGGACCACGAAAATAATCAGCAGTAAAGTCGGCTCTTCTCGACTTCAATAGGCCTAATGACTAAGCTTCTTTCAGCAAGCGAGTTGAACTCATAAGTGTCCTCCTTAATTGTCCCTCAGCTGATAATATTGGCGGTTCAAACTTCTAGAATACCCCAAGCACTTTCTGCTTGCACATTGTCATCTGTTTGACCTTCAATTCCGGCGGGGAACCAAGAGGAACTGTGGTGCTGAATATCTGGTGTCGCCGTGGTAGCTGACTGACCCTTCGGGGCTGGAACAGGAGCTGGTGGTGGCACTTATAAGCCTATTGCATGTTGCATCTCCCCAATATCTGCTAGTATCTTAGTCAGAAGAGCATGAAGCTCAGGAGATGTAATTGGCGGGTGGTGGATGGGCTGGCTGTGGAGGTATATGTGTTCCATGAGGCTCTTCCTTCCTATCCCGGGCCGGTGTTGTGCCCTACCTCGACCTTGAGGCAGGCGTCTTGACCAAGCTGGGGGTCTGTCTGCAGGCCCGCGTGCATCACCCCCGACCATAACACCTCGCATGTGAGCCATCCTGCGATAGAGAGAAACAAGTGAGATTTCAAGGAACAAATAAGACACAAGCTGTGCATGAAAGTGAAACAAAATAGAAAATCTTTCTAAACACCTCCTGTACTCTCTCCAAGATAAGTTAATGACGTCTTTGCACCGATTTGCATGACTCTACTGGACGTTATCGTTGTACAAGTGAGACATGTGAACCTGGGGCTCTGATACCAACTTGTCACGACCCAATTCTAGAGTCATGATGGCACCTACTATAATCCACCACAATGTGAAGCATCATAATAAATTATAAAATCCTTACCTTCAACTGGTAATCTAAAATAGGTGTGGTGTTCAAAAGTTTCTTGAGCTATTAGAATCTTTCTTCACAATTTTCAGTCCATTCAAAATTGTTAGAATACTAAGCTTGAATCTGGTTTTGTTAAACATGAGTTAGTGCTTGATATGAGCCCAATATACATTTAATGGTGGTAAAAAGTAATTTTTATGGGGATGAGACTCTTTACGGAGAGGTATAAAACCCGAACCTAAGGATTTGGGCTAAGCTTGAATATGGTAAGAGCCCATTGCTAGACTGAGGCCTTGGTAAGAGAAGTCATGTACCCTTGAGCGAACTAGGAGTTGCAGCCAATGAGGTAAGGTACAATGGAAGAAGCACTTAGTTTGAGAGTGTTGCTAAGCTTAATATTTAGCAGTCATATTACCCAGACATGGTACCATGTTCTTACATCATGCCCAAATTTTCTTTGTTCCAGATGAGGTAACTTTAGAGAGAGTATGACTATGTTCACAATAACATCTTTCTTTACTTAGGTACTATAGATGGTCCTAACTCTTGGTATTAAAGCTTGTGTTTGTAGTAAAAATCATGAGTCTAGTGAGAGTAACACCATTTCATACCTAGTCCAGCCGCCATTCAACATTGAATGATCCCATGGGGGCGATAATGTAACCCCCCGTAGAAATTTATGCTAAGCCTAGAACCATGCTTTGTTACCGAGGAATTTAAAGATTTCTTAAGTTTTAGGGTTACTAGATGTAAATCCTTTAGTTCCTAAAAGAACTAAATAAAATTCCTCTTAGTCATTGCTAGGTTCCTTTAAGTTTAAGTTCAACTTCAAACGACAATAACTTTTCGTACATTATGAGCTAGGAGACCCATAAGATATCATTGAAACGTATTGGAATCCTCTTTGCAACTATGCTGAGTTACTAGTTCTCGAGTGTGTATGAGGGAGATATGCCCGTTTGAAGTCTGCTGTCCATTTAATGAAATTTACCCAAAAATATGAGGGGTATTTTGGTCTTTTCCTTACCAAATGAGCATAAATCTAATTTTAGTAATATTTTGGGGAAAATCTGGTTTTGGTTAGTTTTTGTAAATCCAAATACGCTTAGGGTTTTATAAGAGACTTCATTCAAGTCACTCCTAAGTTTTTTTATGTTTTTGGTCAACTTGATACGCCCATAACTTCTAGCACAAGATGTGTTGGATACCCATAAGATATCAAAAGAAACTTCTCTGAGCCCTCTACGCTTCCAAGTTTCTAATTTTTAAGCTTATATGAGGGAGATATGCCCATTTGAAGTAGCGCTGTCTAATTAAGGAATTTTACCCGAATATATGAGGGGTATTTTTTTCCTTTCTGTACCCAATAGAATTTAAACACTTTTAGTAAGGTTTAGGAGTCTAAGCTGATTAAAAAAAAGTTTTAGTTATTCCTAAAATGCGCTTAGAGTTTTTAGAGGAGTACAAGAAGAGGAAAAAAGGAGAAAAGAAAGAGCGTTCAAGATTTTTGCGATTCTTTGAGGGATTCAGCAAGGATTTAATCCTAAGAGGCTTAAAAGCTTCAATAGTACTGGGTTTGTTTTCCCACAAGCTGATAATGAGTTTATTTTATGAATGTCATCCATGATATTGTGTATATTGATAATCTTGTTAAGTTCTTGAAGTTTTGAGCTTCATTTTTGATAATGAAGTCATTGTTAAATTCTTGACGTGAGAGTTGCGAATGTATTCTTATTGGTGTGGTTTTGGTGTAGAATTATCTGTAAGTAGGTTAGGTTTAAGTATCAAAAAGAGTATGGAGGATATCATTCTAGTTTTGACGCGGTATGGTTGAAAAACGTTAAAGAAAAGTTCATTGGATTCGTCTAGGGACGTGGGTGGGGCAACTAACCCTGTTGGCACCCTACAACTACAATTAAACCTATACCTGTCTTAGTCAATTGAGGGCTAGTGTGGTGTACCAGTGCTGCACCAGGCATGTCAGGTCCCTTCCGACTCCTTTTGTTGTTCTGTATTCGATCGTTTAAATTATGTATTCACTCTCTTATTGATTTTTACCATCCAACCTACATCCAATCATTAAGAAATCCTCAATATGAAGTCACGATCCTTGAATTCATTTTTTAAATTCTAGAAAGTGTTAAGATTAAAGTTCACGAAAGTCTTGGAGTTACATTGTGAATCCCTCGAGATCAACTATTGATTTGAGTTCATTAAAAGGGTTCCTTCATTCACTATTCATTCTAAACACTCTAAACTACTTCTAAAGACCTTGAAATAATTCATTACATAAATCATAACCTTGAATTCATAATTCAAATTCAAGGTAGAGTTCAGAGTCAAATCTTTATAGTTCTTTCAAACATTTTGAGAAAGTCCCTTTTGAGTCTTTTTTTGAGGAGTCTTATACAATTTCTAATAACTTATATCAATACTTGAGCAAGTAATTATGAAAACAAGAGGAGGTGTATCCCTGAGTTCCCATATTATTATTTAGACCCTTGAGTCGAGTCACTCATGCCCATGAATTCTGCATGAACTCCATCAGTTGAGTATCTTTGAGAGAAGTAGTAACTTCAAGTTCTAAGCCTTGAGTATTTAGTTCCTATTAATTTTGGGATTATATACCTAATCATGAGGCTACTACATTTTACGCATGAAGGTTCTTGAGTTGAGTAGTTCATGCCCATAATTCCACATGAAACCTATGAGTCGAGCAACCTTGATATGATGATATCATAAAGTCCTTGATATGAGTAGTATCATTGACTCCATGAGTTCTGAAGTTGTTGTGTTTCTAATATTAAGTTCTATGAATGGTTGTTGAAAACCTTGAATTGATTCTTTCACGTCCATAATTCAACATGAACCCTATTTTAAGAAGTATTTTTACGAATTGCTTTGAAACTTGAGTCTTTTTTAAGGAGTCTTATACAATTTCTAATAACTTATATCAATACTTGATAAAGTAAGTTGAAAATAAGAGGAGGTGTATACCTGAGTTCCCATATTATTATTTCGACCCTTGAGTCGAGTCACTCATGCCCATGAATTCTGCATGAACTCCATCAGTTGAGTATCTTTGAGAGAAGTAGTAACTTCAAGTTCTAAGCCTTAAGTATTGAGTTCCTAATAATTTTGGGATTATATACCTAATCATGAGGCTACTACACTTTACGCATGAAGGTTCTTGAGTTGAGTAGTTCATGCCCATAATTCCACATGAAACCTATGAGTCGAGCAACCTTGAGATGATGATATCATAGAATCCTTGATATGATTAGTATCATTGACTCCATGAGTTCTCAAGTTGTTACGTTTCTAATATTAAGTTTTATGAATGGTTGTTGAAAACATTGAATTGATTTTTTCACGTCCATAATTCAACATGAACCCTATTTTAAGAAGTATTTTTACAAATTGCTTTGAAACTTGTTTTAAAAAATTGAGCATTGAGTCAAAGAAGAGTAGATCCGAGTTCATTTTCTTTATAATGATATATTTGAACTGAGTATTTCCAAGAGTATATATATTTACATTTAAGATGAGAGGAGCTGAGATTTTCGAAAGAGTTTTGAGCAGTTTGAGTACCGTCTCTTTTAAGAGAAAGATTCTTGAGTAGTAATCTAAAAACACAACAAGAGTTATGTTTTTAAACATATGAGCTAGTTATATTTTGGGTGTAATATTAAGAAACGATATAGGGGAGAGTTCTAATAATTCACAATCATCATTAATCATGGAGCCAACGTGGGTAGAAAGATTCATACTTTTTAGATAATTCCTTAATGCTTTTACCAAAGACTAGTGAATCTACTTAGTAGTAGTTTTTATACCCTGGCAAAGTATATGAAGTTTTGGTAGTGTGAGCTAGACATTATATATATCACATAGATCATAGTGATGGTTGTCAATTAGATAATATCCCACAGAGTTACTTTGTATTTTTATATCTGAAGATAGTTATAATTGTATTTTCATACAATTGAGTGATTATTGTATTTTTGCACACAACTGAGGAATTGTCTATTGTTTTCAAAACTTTCCAAATATTGCATATTTATTGTTGTTGAGTATCTTATTTTGAGTTGAGTATTTTAAGTCAGAATTGAGTACCTTATTGTCAATTTGAGCCCTATTTCTCTAAGTTTAAGTGAACTATGTTTCACTTAGTTAAGTATCTTATTATTGAGTTGAACCGTATTTTCTCCGAGTTGAGTTGAACTATGTTTCATTAAGTTGAGAAGAGGCATGGATGTTTCTTTTCCATCAGTTCAAGCTTATGTTTATGATTTAGAAGTCCCTTTAGAAGCTCATACATTTCATGTACTGATTCATTTGGTCTGCAATTATGATGCAGATATATGTGTTCAGGATAATCAATAGGCGTTTTGGTGAGGTCATGTGATATTCCATTTAGCGTTTGTGCACTTTCTTATCTTCCAGAGAACTTCAAATTTATCTTATCGTTAGTAGTTTTTAGATGTCATGTGTCTTGTCACGATATCCTTCTGTAATAGTACATGGAATAGTTTCCTTAATTACTTTTATTTTGAGTGTTGTACAGACTTTTAAAAAGGTTGTATATTTGAGTTTATTGAAATTAATTCTGTTTTAAGCTTTTGTATTCTTGAGTTAGTCTCCCGCTTGTCGACAGTCAAGATGACAGTTCTCTTGTGGACCAACAACGATTCTCGAGTGACAGCCATGTCTAGGGTGTAGGCTTGGATCGTTACAACTGACCATACCAATCAAATAAGAAGAAATCGAAAAAATTTTTAAACTCAACCTATTCATAAATTACTATGCTATGCAATTTGAGTAAAAGACGTCAAATATCACATTGATAACACATATTTTTGAAAATTACAAATTAAGTAATAAAATGAAGAATTGAGAAGCACAAGTAAATCAAAATTCAGTTTAAGTCACTGCAAATATTGAGATCGGCGAGATGTCTATGAGAAATTTTATTTTTGCCCTTTGAATTAAAATAAGGAATTAGAAAAGCAAAATTTATCTAGCACAAAAAAGTAAACTGCAGCGAATTAATTTTGAGGTCTCGACATCGCGATTTTTATTTGAATTTCTTAAATTTAGAGTGATTTCAGTGAGTTTAGACTACATTTATTTTAATGGAGAACATATTGCTTCTTCAAAAATGTACATATGCTCTTAAAATTTAAAAACTTGATTTTACTGATTAGAAGAAAAATAATATTTAAATTTGTTTGAATTCTTTATGAAAATTGTATGAAATATTAAATTATTATTCAAATTAAATGTTTTAGCCATATTTTATTTTATTTGTAATTCATGGCAAACATCTTTTCTTTTGACTTTTTGGTTCGGTATACAATCAACCATTTATGGTATACACTTACCCATTCGGTATACCAATGTTTAAATGTATAAAATGCTTTTTTTTTGGTATAAAGAGAGATACAAATACAAATATTTTCGTCCAATACACTTATAATAATACAAATAGAGATTATATCATACAAATTACAATATACAAATGAACTTACACAAAATTAAACGATTTGTATGAAATTGAATGTATCTAGCGAGTTTACAAATCAAAGGTTTCATAGCAAATAAAAAATTTACTATTTAATGCAATTATGCTTACTACATTTATAGCAAAAATATGATTTTAATGATTACGATACGTGGAAGTTGCTTTTCTTTTTATGCCTTTGCTTTTGGAAGTGAAAAATCTGAGTGGGCATAATGGGCTCTTAACCATATTAAAAATAATTATTATATTAAAATATATCATTGTTTTTTTCTGGAAATTGAAAGGCAAACATACAAACCATCACATTATCTTTATTTTAATTTAATTAATATTCAATTTTAGTCTTTTCAAAAATTTAAATGTCATGATCAAAACTGTTGTGATTACATCCACTCTAATTAATCGATGAAAAAACTAGTACTACAACTCAACAGAAGCAACGAAACCAAATAAGACCTTTAAACTACTAAAATAGTTAAATAACTCTTGAATGAAGCTCTCATAAAACATCAATAATAAATCTAAAGAACAAAGAAAGGAATAACCTAGATGTACATCGACGAAAGTTCCATGGCAGCCTGGAGGATTTGCCCCCCCCCCCCCTTGAATTCGATGAGTTGATCTTTAATTTCCTAAGCGAGGTCTTTCAATAACCACTTGAAGATGCCATGTACTCAACAAAAATATGAGCAAGTGCAGAATCGGTACACAACAAGAGTACACTGGTAGGATCACACATCTATTCCACATGTGTAACATAAATAAGTCAAACAACATTATAATCACATGCATAATATATCAACATCTACAACATTATCAACAAGCTCATGAATATACAATTATTACTCATCGTTGGTCCTCTCACTGAACCCAAGCCCAACAAATTAGCTTGCCGAAATGTGGCAATCTGATGCCAATGTTATGCAGCAACGTGATAACTGATCCCATATATTTATGTCAGAATGTGACAATCAATCCTAGTAAGTAATGCCGGAACGTGGCAATTGTTCCCAATCACTCACCACAATCGCAATCACATGTAAATCATCATGATCATATATCTACATCATGATTTAATGGTAACCATCATTGAACTATTTTATTTACAACAAGTGTGATAGATATTACAACATTCAGAGATATCCAAGTATCATAATAAAGTAAGAACAAACAAATATCACAAAATTATTGAATAACAACTATCACCTACCTCGAAATAAGCTTGAAATTCTACAAAACTTGATTCTTCTCTTTCCAGGTTCGGTCCGCTTGATCTTCGCTCTACAAACAATTAATAATATATGAGAATAAATAAACAATTACTAATTACCCGTCTTACTAACAATTTTTTCAAACCCTAGATCAACACATGGTCCCAATTTTCCACATTAATGTTGTTTTACTATCGATTCACAATCAAAACCCTCTCACATAGATATTGACCCATTCTATTACGTTTTACAGATTAAAAAATTGATTCGGGAAGTAAAAATATTATCTTTAGCCTTAAGAATGGTGAAAAACGAGTAGAAATTGGCCAAGCATAGTTCCTTAGCTCTAAAAGTTGAAAAGTTTCAAATAAGGCTGTTTAGGGATTTTATTAGCGAATTAATTTGCACATGTCCTATTATAGTGGCGGCGCAACAACGGCCTGAAGTTCTGCTACAACGACATTTTTGAAATAGTGAGCTCCCCTCTTTCATCTATGATTTTTAGTCTTGCCTTGTCCGCCACATCGATCACTATCCTACTATAGTGACCCCGTCACAACGGTCATAATTCCGCTACAGTGGCCCAAAGAAAGACATAAATCTTCTAGGAAGGATTTAATTTCCCTTTTATTCCACACACGCTTAACCCACTACGATTAGAAAATACCCTCTCACGCTAAGACCAATTCCTGGAGAT
Source organism: Solanum peruvianum (assembly GCA_027705065.1). Taxonomy (NCBI): domain Eukaryota; kingdom Viridiplantae; phylum Streptophyta; class Magnoliopsida; order Solanales; family Solanaceae; genus Solanum; species Solanum peruvianum. The sequence continues at coordinate 28,079 of JAKWJD010001318.1, read as the reverse complement.
CTACTTATGCAAATTCAATTCTATAAAGTCATACGGATGTCTTAACGAGTTATCTAACAATCCATGCAATCATACATAAATGAATTACTAGATTGCTAGCGGGTTTCCCTACATCTCAACTACTCCGATTTCATCAATATCTGGACAAGGTTGAAAAAATTCAAATACTATAAAAGTTTTTACGACCCCAATTTTCTACTGTTGGTATTTCTATAACGACGAAACCCGATCATTACATTATATTGTTAATATTTTAGTTTTATGGTCTAATAGTTTTACTCACATTATGATTTTGCGTATGTAATAATTTTGTCATGATAAAATCCAATATTGCATAATTATAAATAGTAACATGTCCAGGTAGGCATATATATATTTAAAATATACTATTAAATAGTGCATGAGAGTAAAAAGTCCTCCATAAAGTTTGATAACGTAACAGCAATTTCGATCAAAGGTGAAATATTTTTCAAAACATTTTCGCTATATTAAATGTACGTCGCAGAACTCTCCTTCACCTTCAACGGATGAATTATAGACTCAACAAAGCAAAGTGCAAATATTACTATCGGAATTTTTTTTAAAATATTAATTTAAGTGATAATCGTATTTAAGAATATAAGGTTACCGGCTTTTAACCACATTAAGATAATTGGAAATTTTTCATCATTTCCCATAATCTTATTTACATATCATTAAAAATACAATTGCAAACAAAGTCAAAATTAAAATATTCAATTAAAATTATCAAAATTTAATAACTACATATATCATCTCGATGTAAATCACAAAAATTACAACTCCGTCATACATGTGAAATCATTTAAAATATGAATATCAAGCTACAGATTTAATCTGTATCACGATAAGTGTCCACTCCTAAGTTTAAAAAGATAGATTTTAAGTAGTTCTTCGTTCTTTGAAAAAGTTGATTAAATAAAATATCAATATTAGTGAAGAATATTATTTCAATGACTCGCTAATTTTAATTTTTTTTGGAAACGTTATCTATTTAGTAGTACGATATAATAATGTTAACAAAAAAAATAGTACTATATAATTATAGTGTTAATAACTAATGTATAAATTTACAAAGTGATGTGCAGTGAATACATACATACAACAATAGAAAATAGACTTTTAAAATAATAATTAAAAAAATTAAAGTAAAAAATATGTAATCTTATTGGTTTATTGCTATTCATTGCTCTTTGACTTGAGAAATGATATTAGTCATATAAGATACTTTATTTGAAATTCTCACTTGGAGTTTCACTGCATTCATTTTGCCTCTTCTTAAGTGAATCAATTTTTTTCGATCCCTCATCCATTTTATTCAACAAAATATAATTGTAAATAAATAATCATTTGACCAAAGGACAACTGTAAATAATGCTGTCAACGAAGTTCGAACCTGTGCTACCCGTGTGAAAGGGAAAAAAACTCACACAGTAACTTAAAAAAAAAGAAAAAGAGAAGAAGAAACTTCAAAAAATTAATGCTGTCAACGAAGTTCGAACCTGTGCTACCCGTGTGAAAGATTTCCTACTTTGCCAATTGAACTGTTAATCATTTTATTTAGTGGTTGACAAATTCGTTTTCTAAAACATGGGTGCCGTGGCACCCCCACGGGCATCCATAGAATCTCCCCTATGTGTGTGTGTGTGTGTATATATATATACACATACAAAGAAACTATTTTACCATTTTCAAAATAACCGTTCCCTACTTATTTAGATTTATGTTAAACGTTAGAACAACTGAACAAGAATGATAAAAATATAAGGAATTTAAAACAAAACTCATTTGGTTTAAAGGCACGTTAATACGTTTCTTGAAGATAATCGGAGTTTCTCCCACATGCAAAATGAAGGATAAATAACAACTTTATCCTTCAACAAATATAAACTAAATTTATAGGACAAATATTTTGCAAGAAAAGACTTTTAACTAAATAGTATTTATCATAGGTTCACGATTTGAAAAAACAATTAACTTCAAAAACCTATAATATAGAGTTTTAGAAGTACCTTTCAAAAATATATAACCTTGAATTAAAACAAAAAATGAATGTTACAACTCACATTCATGTTATACTAACTCTTATAATCCCCCACTTATTTCAAGAAATTATTGTCTTTGAAAAATCTATCCAATATTTTCAGACATCAATCTAGCAACATGCATTAATAATGGTGTCGTTTGGACTTGAACCATTAGCTAGTGAAGGCTTTCTAAATCATTGACTACTTAATGAACGAATCTTGAACTATGTGGTTCATTGAATGAAATAGAAAAATTACTCCACGCATATCACTATGTTTCGGTTAAAATCGAAATTCTTTGACACCTTACTACCATGTGTCCTGAATCCTTTTAACCAAATGCTTTAAGATTTACCTATTGAAATCATATTAAAGTGAACTCCACTTTGGATTTAGTTCAGTGAATTCTTCAAGAGTACCTTTGCGTACTCTAACCAAATAGTTATTAACTTATTAAGAGATATTAATCTCATTCTACATTACAACAAATTATCGGTAAATCTATCAAGAGTATTACTACACACTCCAATCGAAATTGATTTATACACTTATTAAGGGAACATAACATCATTCTTCTCTTTAGTAAGATTATCAAAAAATTTATGAAGAGTTTTCTTACTAACTACAACCGAGACCGGTATTAGAAATTTATTAAGAGGAAAATATCTCAATCATGCACATATACTTATTTCATTTTATTTTGAAAATGGAAATTTAATTGATGTTCTTCAAAATTGTAACCATTACACCCCGCTGTTTTAAAGAACTATAACTCGAAATAAACAATTTTTGTAAATAATCAAATTTTGCAATTTTGACAAGTTAAGCTAAGTACAAATTTTGAGTCAACTTCAAACGACTAGAACTCCTAAAACAGTACGAGTAAGGTGGAATACAAGATACAATAATAAATTTCCCGGAATCATATTTTTAATTCAAGATATTTTGCTCATTTTCGAGTCCGAATGAGGGATATATACCCGTTTGAAGGTGGGTTGTCTGAATGCGGAAATCACCCGAATTTTAGAAGGGTATTTTGATATTTTCAATTCCCAATTAGTAAAATTCATTCTTAGTAGTTTAATTGGGGACTAAATTAATTTGGTTTAGTTAACGCTTGAGAGAAGAGAAAATATGAGTAAAGAGGAGTAAAGAGGAGAAGAAGCAAGAATTCGTCATGTTCTTGAAGTTTAGCTAGTGGATTTCACCAAGGATTATTCCCTATGAGGTATTTGATATGACATAACACTAGGTTCATTCACTCACGCACCAATTATGTTTAATTCAATGTATTTTTGTTCTTAAAAGATGAGTGTATGAGTTCTTGATCAAATTTTGTTGAATGTTTTGTTTGAATCTTGATTGTTGAGTTTTGGAGGATCTTTTGAGTTAATTGGATGAGATTTAAGGTTCTTTTTAGTATATTCTTGGATACTTTGGATGTTTATTTGAATCTAAGGGTTTGCTGAAGAAACCAATCGAATTTAGAGGGTTTAGAGTTGAAAAACGAGCAAGAACATTCGGGGATATCTGGGCAGGGGCATGGGGCTCCACGCAAGTCAGAGCGCCTCACACCAATGTATGAAGTTTGGGATCTGAGGCTCTGAACAACTTAGAGTTCCTCAACCTAGGTTCTTTCATTTTAGGTCTGGCGCCTGATGAGACTCATTATGATAGGGCCGCCAGGTTTTCTACCCTTTTTAACTTTTTTTTCTTTGAGTTCCCCTTAATCGTACCTATTTTTTCTAGTTGATTTATACACTCTAATGTATGTATAAACATCGAGATATCATCCATAACATGAGACCATGAACCTTGAATCCATAATTGAATTTCATGGAAAGCTAAGTGTCAAGTCTAAACAGTTCTTAGAGTCTTTCAAAAGTCTTTTACAATAGTTTTAAACTTGTTTTAAAGAGAGGGGCATTGAGATTAGTAAGCGCAAAAATGAAATTCATTTCTTCAAAGAGTATATGGCAACTAAATATTCCAAAGAGTTAAAAAGTTTTCTCATTCAAACAAGAGAGGAAACATTAAATTTCAAGAGAGGAAACACTGATTTAAAAGAGAACTTTTGGGCTAGTTTTTGAGAAATAATCTCAAACCATAGAAAAATTTATGTTCTTACACATATGAGATAGTATATTTGGTGGTATAATTGAGAACCCATTTGTGTACATATTCGAGTTCATATAACTCAAACTTTTTAGATGATACCTTAATGGTTTTAGCATAGACTAGTTGATCCAGTTAGTGAGTTAGGTTTGATATCCGCGACAACATATAGGACGACCAAGTAGTGTGAGGAAAAATGTTGTACCATCACTTAAGTTCATAAAGATGGTTGAAGGTTAGAAACTCCTAAAAGTACTTTGTATTCTTATATATACAAAGTTACTTGTATTTTCATATACAAACTGAGTTATTATGTGTTTTTCAATACGCTAGGTTATTACCTTAATGTTTTAATTTTTTTTTCTGATATTGCATCTTCATTATTACTTTATATTGAAATTAGTTGAGTTGAGACCAAGTAAGTTATTTAAGTTCCATCTAAAGCTTATGTATTGTTTTAGAATTCACCTCACATACTCATACATTCAATTTAGTAAATCCATTTGGGATGCATCATTGTATAATGCAGATACAGGTAACTTGGATCAGCAATCATTGTCTAGTTAATCTAGTACAGTATTCAGAGTCATTTGGTGAGCCTCCTTGCTTTCAAAAGGATCTTTTTACATTATTTCAATATTATCAGTAGTTAGAAATATTAGTGGTCTTGTCCTGACATTCCTTATGGTTTTAGAGGCTTCATAGAAAGTTAGTTATAGTTCTTTATTCCTTCCATTTTAAATTGTTTATGTTAATATTTGTGTACACTTCTGCTAAGTCAATATTTATCTTTAAACATTCTAAGTTATTTTGAGATAGTTGAGTAGAGTTTCATTTAATATATTTTATAATGCTTAAGCTGTTTCGCTAAGAGTCTATCCAAGGTAAGGATTAGCTTGCGACAACAATGGATCTGGAGTGTCTGTCCTACCCTGGGTGTAGGCTCGGGGTGTGTCAAACTTCGTATTAGAGTACAAAGTTGAAGAGTCCTAGGGTGTCTATGAAACCATGTCCATAGAGTCTTAGTTATCAATGTGAAGCACGTACCATCTATAATAAGAGGCTGTAATATTTAGGAACTATCTCACTTCTTTCATACATATTTCGTACGATGGAGTGAATCTCTGTGAATGTTTCTTTCTGACACATGCTTGTACGTGATTTTCAGATCATGCCTCCACGAAGCGCTGTCAGAGGTTTCCCTTTTACAAGGAATGTTGAGGAACAAAGGAACCTAATGCACCAACAGTGCATCACTAAGGGGAGTCACTAATGCTGAATTCTGTGAGGACATCCTGATATTGATCTAAGTTCTTACAAGCCAAGCGGGGCAACAAAGAGAGTATCATCAGGAAGTGGTTGATACTTTTAGGGTCCATGAGTTATTAAGGATGAATCCTCCAAGCTTCACTAGTTCAAGTGTCATTTAGGACCCGAAAAATGTTTTTGAAGAGCTTTGGATGATTTATTTTAGATTATGTATGTTGCTGCTGTTGAGCGAGTGCAATTAGCAGCATCTCAACTGAAGAGTGTTTCAAGAATATTGTTTGACTAATCGAAAAAGAATAGGGTTGAGGATGCACCAATAGTGAGTTGCACTGTTTTTGAGAGTGCCTTGCTGGTGAGTTTCTTTCCATGTGAGTTAAGAGATGCAAAGGTAAGAGAATTCCTAAATCTTAAGGAGGATTGTATGAGTGTTCATGAGTATAGTCTAATGTTCAACCAACTCTCCCGCTACGCTCCATGGATAGTTGCTGATATGAGGAGCAGGATGAGTTTGTTCATGATTGATTTTTCTCGTCTGTCAAGCAACAAAAGCAAGGCAACTATGCCTATAAGGGATAATGGATATAGCAAGGCTGACGATCCATGTGCAAAGGATTGAGGCAGATAAGCTGGGGATACAGAAGAGTTCAAAAAAAAGAAGGTTAAGATATCAGTGAAAAAATTCGTGATGTCAAAAAGTGTAAGGCTGATGATCCATGTGCAAAAGAAACCTCAACATAGTGTTGCACAAGGAGGTAATGGGATTCTTGCATATACTAATTGTTGTAGGATGTACTCAGGGGTGTGACGTTATGGCTATACATGTTTTTTTAAGGGTGGTCAGAATAGTCTCCTAATGGGAGAGTGAACTTAGAACAAACAATGAACAGGCAAGTAGGAGTAATAGATCTTAATCTTCTTCAGTTCCTCCACCAGACAATGCTGCACCTAGATGCGCTACTTTAGGGTAAGGCAGAGGATAAAACCATCTTTATGCTATCACTAGCCGCTAAGAGCAAGAGAATTCACCATATGTTTTCATTGGTATGATCAAAGTCTTTACTTTTGATGTTTATGCTTTGCTGTATTAGAAGAAAGTTTATATTTTGTGACTCTGTATATTGAAATTATTTTTGATGTTCTTTCTAATCAACTTCTTAAGCCCTTCAGTGTTTCTACACATGCTGCTTAGTCTATTCTATATGAGAGAGTGTATCGTGATTGTACCAATTTGATCTATCACTAGAGCATCATGACTGACTTAATTTAATTAGCTACGATAGATTTTTGTATTATTCTAGGAATGGATTGGCTCCACTCCTGCTATGCATCAATCGTTTGTGGAACTTGATTAGTAAAGTTCCAGTTTCCTAATGGGCAAGTTATATAGTGGAAGACTAGTTCAACAATGCCTAAGGGTTGTTTTATTTCATACCTTCAGGACAGAAATTCAGTTTCGAAGGGTTGTGGCTATAACTTAGTTAAGTTAATGATTGTAGTGTTGTGACACCGCCTATTCAATTAGTTTCCGTTCTAGTGACTTTCCAAAAGTGTTTCTAGATGATCTTCCCGGAGTGCATCCTTAGAGAGAACTAGTCTTTGGTATAGATATTATTCCCGTTACCAATCCTATCTCTATTCCACTATATAAAATAGATCTAGCAGAGTTGAAAGTGTTAAAACAGCAGTTGAAAAATCTCCTAGAGAAAGGTTTTATTCGACCAAGTGTCTCACCTTGGGACTATTCTATATTATTTGTGACAAAGAAAGATAGTTATCTTCGAATGTATATAAATTACCATCACTTGAACAAGTTATTATATTGAATAAGTATCATTTTCTGAGAATTGATGATCTTTTTAATCAGCGTGAGGGTGCTACTTGTTTTTGTTGTATAAACCTCAGATCTAGCTACCATTAATTGAAAGTAAGAGAAAGCGATATCCTAAGACAACTTTCTGGACCTTGTATGGTCACTTTGAGCTCCTAGTTATGTCCTTATGTTTGAACAATGCTCCTGCAACATTCATGAACCTTATGAACAAAGTATTAAAGACTTATAAGGATTTGTTCGTTATCATTTTCATTGATGACATTCTAATCTATTGGAGGAATGAGGAAGATCATGCTAGTCATCTCGTAGTTCTCCAAACTCTGAAGGATAAGGATGAATATGTTATGTTTTGTAGGTGTGAATTTTGCTTGAGTTTGCGATATTCTTAGGTCATATTGTTTCTGATTATTGAATTATAGTTGATACTAAGAAAATAAAGGCAACACAGAATTGGCCTAAACCACATCTCCAACTGATATTAGGAGCTTCTTGGGATTGGCTGGCTATTATAGAAGGTTCGTCGAGGGATTTTCATCTTTTTCATATCCTTTTACTAAGCTAAGTTAGCAAAAGTAAAGTTTAAATGGTTTGAAACTTGTAAAAAAAGCTTTTATGAATTGAGAAACAATTGACTATTCCCTAGTACTTACCTTATTACAGTATACACAAGGTTTTGTAGTATATTGTGATTCTTCCAAAGTTGGATTGGATTGTGTTTTAATGCAGAATGACAACGTTATAGCGTATGCCTCCAATGTTAAGGTTCACAAGTAGAATACCCTACCCATGATTAGAGTTTGTTACTGTAGTATTTGCTTTGAAACTAAGATGTCATTATCTATATGGTGTTCATATAGATGTGTTCACCGATCACAAGAAACTTCAGTATCTCAGATAGAGATGGTCGTAAGAGTTACTCAATGATTGAAATGAGTTTTCTTTATCACCCAGGTATGTCTAAAGTTGTTGTTGATGCCTTGAGTAGATTATGAATGCGTAGTACCACCCATTTTGAGGAATCAAAGAAATGTTAGCAAAAGAGGTTCATACACTTACACGATTAGGAGTGTGATGAAGGGATTCCATGAAGGAGTAAAACTGGTGATGAATCAAGCTGAATCATGATTAGTGTCTGAAGTTGAAAGAGAAACAAGACCATGATCCTTTTTTATTTGAATTAAAGACAAATGTTCATAAGCAAAAAGTGATGGCATTTGAACAAGGTTAGAGATGGAGTATTGATGTACCAAGGTAGATTGTATGAGAAAATGGTGGATGAACTTCAAAAGAAGAAGATGGAGGAAGATCATATCTCTATATATTCTATCCATCCGGTATCCACACAGCACTATCGTGATATGTGAGAAGTTTTTTTGTGGTCTAGTATGAAGATTCACATTGTAGAGTTTGTTGCTAAGTGTTCAAATTGACAACAAGTTAAGGTAGAGAACTAGACGCCCAATTGTATGTCTCAAAATATAGATCTTCCATAATAGAAGTGGAATATGATCAGTATGGATTTCATCACATGGTTACCATGTTTTCGTAGACATCATGATTCCATTTTGGTAATTATATATCGAATTACTAAATAAGCCCACTTTTTTTCGGCAAAGACTACCAATGCTGTAAAGGATTAGGCTAAGTTGTATATTCAATAGGTATTCAGACTGCATGGAGTATCAATTATTTGAAATAGAGGTTCCTAATTTATTGAACAATTTTTAAGTCATCCGATAAAGGTTTGGGTTCAAAAGTGAACTTGAGTACTGCTTTTCATCTTTTGGCTGATTGTCAAGTAAAGCGCACTCTTTAGACTTAAGAAGATATGTTGAGATCTTGCGTGATTGATTTCATGGGAAATTGGGATGATCACCTATCTCTCATAGAGTTTTCTTGTGACAATAGTCACCACTCTAGCATCCAAATTGCTCTGTTTGAGGCTATTTATGGGAGAATATGCAGATATCATATTGGATAATTTGAAGTTGGTGAAGTCGGTTGATAGGACCATACTTAGTTCATCAAGCTATGGAAAAAGTAAAAGTTATTCAAAAGAGATTGAAAAAATTGTAGAATCGTGAAAAATCCTATACTGATGTAAGGAGAAGAGACTTAGAGTTTGAAGTAGATGAATGAGTTTACTTGAAAGTTTCACCCATGAAGGGTGTTATGAGATTTGGTAAGAAGGGAAAACTTAGTCCCTGATATATTCATCCTTATAGAATATCAAACATTATTAGCAATATAGCTTATGAGTTAGAGTTACCACAAGAGTTAGTAGTGGTTCATCCGGTATTCCACATTTCTATGTTGAAGAAGTGTATGGGTGATCCTTCACTTATCATACCTACTAATATTAAGGATAACTTATCTCATGAGGAGATTCGTGTTCAGATTCTAGTTTGCCAAGTTCACAAGTTGGGAACAGAATTAGTACCATCAGTTAAAGTTCAATGGAAAAATCAATTTTTTGGGAAGTTGAGGAGGATATGAAGAAGAGATACCCACATCTCTCGAATCCGGAGAAATAACAAATTAAGGTACTAATATTTTTCTTGGTATTTATTTTAAGTTGGCATGTTGTATGTACGTTTTCCATTTCGGTTTTTGAGTTAGACGTTAGATGTTACACCCTTAGCCTACTAATAGTATTCTCATTCGAGGATGAATTTTTCCAAGAGGGAGATATTGTAAGACCTCACTATTTGAATTAACTATGATAAGAAAGAAACCATTTTTGGGAATATCAAATTTGGAAATTTTGACAAGTTAAGATAAGTATGAGTTTTAGGTCAACTTCAAATGACTATAAGTCCTAGCACAGGGTGCGTTAGGTGGGATACATGATAATATATCAAAGGTATTTAAATGATCTTTGAACCCCACTGAGTTATCTCATTTTTTATTTTTATGAGGGATATAATGCCCATTTGAAGTCGGGTTGTCTAAATTAAGAAATTCACCCAAAAGGTTGACAGGTGTTTGTTATTTTCACTACCCAATTAATTAAATTGATTTTTAGTAAATTAATTGGAGTCTAAACAGATCTGGTTACGTTTATGCTTCATAAAATGATGCTAGGGTTTCGAGAGAAGAGAAAAGAGGATAAAAGAGAAGAAAAAGAACAAATTCACCGCGTTCTTGAATTTAGCTTGTGGATTTTTCCAAAGGTTAATCCCTACAAGGTATGTTAGATCACATAGTATTGGGTATATCTATCAACACGTCAATTTTTTTAAATTCAGCGTATTTGTGTTCTTGAAAGAAAAGTATATGAGTTCTGAATGAATTTTTTCGAAAGTTTTGTTTAAACCTTGATTGTTGAGTTTGGACGATTTCTTCAATTAATTGCAAGTGATTTAAGGTTTTTCTTGAGTAGATTCTCGTATACTTTGGTTGTGTATTCTCATCTAAGTTTTAGGGGATGAAACTAAGAAAATTTGTGGATTTATAGGCAGGGGCATGGGGCACCACGCCACTCAGAGCGCCCCACATCAATGTATGAAGTTGAGGTTCTGTAGTTTTAGGTATTGCGCCGGGAGACACTTAGTATGAAAGGGTCTCTTCTACCCTTTCCCACTTTTTTCCGTTTCAGTTCCATTGAATCAGACCTATATTTTCTATTTGACTTCTACACTCTATTGTATATATAAGCATCTAGATATCATTCATAACATAAGATCAAAAGCGTTGAATCCATAATTAAAATTCAAGGAATGTTAAGAGCCAAGTCTAAAGAAATGTTAGAGCCTTTAAAAAGTCTTTTTACAATTGCTTTAAACATGTTTTAATGACTTGAGCATTGAGTTGAGTAAGAGCAAGAGTGAAAATAATTTCTTCAACGAGTATATGGGAACTATGTATTCCCAAGAATTAAAATATTTTTAATATTTAAACAAGATAGGAAACATCGATTTTTAAGAGAGGAAACACCAATTCCAAGAGAGCTTTGGAGCTAGTTATTGAGCAATAATCTTAAACCTCACAATGTTGTGTTTTTAAGCATATGACATAGTATATTTGGGAGTAGTAATGTGAACCAATTTGGGGACATATTCGATTTCAGTGATCATACCTTAATGATTTTAGAATAGACTAGTGGATCCACTTAGTGAGTTACATTTTATTCCCCTGCGAAGGTATAGGACTGCCGTGGCAATGTGAGACAAAACAATGTACCATCAGTTAAGCTAATAGATATGGTTATCTATTAGGTAAACTCTCACAAATATATATTTTATTCTTATATACATAGATTTATTTGTATTTTCATAAACATAGTGATTTATTGTGTGTTTTTCAATACAATGAGTTATTACCTTCACTTTTGAGTTTTTCTTTATATTTGAGTTTAGTTGAGTCCAGGGAAGTTCTTTTAGTTCCCTCTCAAGATTATGTCTTATTTTAGATTTCCTTCACATGCTCGTAAATTCAATGTACTGATGACATTTGGCCTGCAATATTTATGATGCACATACATGTCACTAGGATCATGATCTAGCACCTCGCTGATCCAGTTGAGCATTCACTGTTATTTGGTGAGCCTTTACTCATTCTAGAGGATCCCATTTTACATTATTTCAGTATTTTATGTTTTTAGGATGATCGAGGGTCTTGTCCTGGAATCCCATATAATTTTAGACACTTCATATACATTTAGTTTATTATTTAGTCTTTCCATTTCAATTGTTTTTTGTTAAGACTTGAGTTGTCACTTCGGCTAAGTTGAATGTTTATATTTAAACATTTTAAGTTATTTTGAGACAATTGAGTATGTTATATATGTTTGGTTATTTGATTTTCAAGAGATCGTTTCTCCGGCCAAAGACAAAATACAAGAAATAATCGATTTACAGTCATTCAAAAAAGAATACCAAGTATCATTTCTATAGCATTCATGAAAAGCTGGAAATTTAGAATAATGTAGCCCAACATAAAGTGTACTGTTCATGTATCTTAAAATGCAAATTAAGGTATTCCAATGTTCAAATCAAAGATTACTAGTAAACATGCTCAAAGTTCCTACTGCATAACCAATATATGGGGTGATCTGATGCATGCCATACATAAGACTTCCAAAAATATGAGAATATGTTAGCTGATCAAGAACATACCACAGTTCCACATAAGTTTGATTTTAGGAGCAAATGGTGTAGGAGTGTATTTTTCGTTGATTGAGTAAGAGTCAAGTCATTCGCTGCTCTCATGATTTTAATGCCTAAATACAGGTAAGATTCTCCAAAATCATTTATTTCAAGTTGAGAAGCTTGAAAATATTTTGTTTTTTTTACTCTTTCAATATCAGTTTCAAAGATCAACAAATCATCTACATAAAGTCAAATTATAGCGTCAAATTTTTCTTGAAAGTTTCCAAACATGCAAATATCACCACCATCAATTGAGTAGCCATTAGAAAACATTACTCTTCTAAATTATCATTCCATTGTTTCGAAGCTTGTTTTAATGAATAAAGAAATTTAATAGCTTATAAATTTTGTGTTCTTTACCAGGACAAATTTTTTTGTTGTTTGATGTAAACTTCTTCATCGAGATCTCCATTCAGAAATGTAGTCTTCACATGCATATGATGTATTATCAGAGTATGAGTAATAGTTATAATAATGAAGAAGTTCGAATAGAAGTCATTCGAGCTACAAGTGCAATGTATCAAAATAATCAATGTAAAACCTTTTTCTACCAAAGGATCTTTGTACTTATCTAAGGTATCACGAGATTTAAATTTCTATATTACAATCCACCTACAACAAATAAAAATACATACAGGAAGGAGTTCTGCTAAAATTGATGTATTATTTGACATAATAGAGTGCATTTCATTATCAATAGATTCATGCAAGAATGGAGAATCATGTGATGACATTACTTCAGCATAACTTTCAGGATCCTTTCCAACTAAATAGACTTGAAAATTAGGTCCAATAACTCTTGGTTTTATTGATATTACAGTATGTCTTGGTTGACTTTCTTGCAAAGTCTCACTATTTTCCTTTAAGAGGAGATATACAAGAACTTGCATCTGGTTCAAAAGATTCCTTTTTCTTAGAAAATATATGCTAAAAAAAGTTAGCATGAATAATTCAATAATTTTCTGAGAGCTTGGGGTTTGAAGATTTAAAAACCATTAAGCCTTACTAGTTTGTGTATCACCAATAAATACACAATCTACTCCTCTATATCTAATCCTAGTCAAATGTTGATCTGATAATCTAACATAAGCTAAACAATTTCACACTTCAAAATAATTTACATTTGGCTTTGGATTCTTCCAAAGTTCATATAGAGATGAATCATGTTTCTTGAAAAGAATCCGATGCAAAATACGACAAGCGAAAAATAAGGTTCTAGTCCACAAATTTTAGTTATACCAACTCCATAAAGCATAGAGTTAACAATTTTGATGAAAAATCTTTTGTCTCTTTCTGCTACACCATTTGTTGTGGTGTCTCATTGCCTTCTATTCACAAATATTAATAAAATCTATTTTACATATCTCGCCTTATGTCAGATCTAACTGATTTAATCTTCAAAATAAATTGATTTTAATTTTGCTTTATATGTTTTAAAAGTATCAAATGCCTCATCTTTTGTTTTTTAATGACAGAAATATGTCTCGAGTATTCGTCAATGAAAGTAATAAATATTTCTTCCAATGACATGATGAACTAACCGTCTCAAAAATATTAGTATGGATTAACTCCAAAACTGTGGATATCCTTTTAGCACACATAAATGATTTCTTTGTTATTTTACATCACATGTCACGACCTAAAACTAGTCATGAGTGACACCCATACGAAACCTCCCAAGTGAGTAAATCAACGAATTCAACCCCAAATTATATCAATAATTTAACAACAAATAACAACAATAACGCGGAAGCTCAAAACTTATTAAAGTAACCAATCAAATTTTCATGACCCAGACCATCATGATTGACACTCACACTAGCTCCTGATGGGAGAACTATTACTATAATCCAAAACAAGCAACTAATCCAAAAACTAAGGCATTTAAGTCAAGGAAGAAAGTTAAATACTAAGGAAAAAGATAGAGTTCCCATACACTCCAAAAAAAGTCTAACAATAAATAAACTAACATTGTGGAAGCAATGCCTAGAACATAAAAGTCAATGTACAAAAGCAACTTACAGTTAACCAAACCTAAACAACAACGCGTACTACCCCAACTAATGAAGTATTAACTAAATAGAAAGTCTAAGTCTGAAATATGATTATAGATGAAAGAGAACTCATGGAAGTCCGAAAGAAGTAGCTTACCTTGAATTCGAATACTAATCAATGATCCTCTAGGTGAGGTCTTTCAATACCCGAGATGAAGATGCATTGTACTCAACAAAGAAAGAGAAACTGAAGCATCAGTATTTCCTTTCATCTTAAATGTGAAACCATTAGCTCTTTGGAATACATAGTTCTTATATATCATTTTAAAGAAACTCTTTCTCAAACTCCAAGCTTATGTTTTTGAAACAAATTAAAAACTATTTTAAAATACTTTTCAAAGACTCTAAGAAATTTCTTCACTTGAGTCTTTGCTCTACCGTAAATTTGAATTATGGATTCAAGGGTCATAATCTAATTTATGGATGATCTCTAGATGTTTAAACTTATCTTAGAGTGTAAACATCAACTTGAAAACATAGGTATAATTTGAGGGAACACAAAAAGAAAGAAGAGGGAAAGGTTAAAGTATATGACGACCCTGACGTACTCAGTGGAACATGGATCCCGAGACCTAACTACAAAAGCTTACTTAGGGCTCACTCAGTTTCATGACATCCTACTGGACAAAACTAAAACATTCTACTCTGGTGCACTAAGTTGCGTGATGTACCAGCCCCTGGCCAGAAAACCCTTGAATGTTCTTGTTCGTTTTTCAACCCTAATCATCTAGATATGATTTTTTTCTTTACCAAGCACATAGATTCGTATACCCAATCAAAGTATACAAGAATATACTAAAAACCCATAAATATCATAAAACCATGACAAGAATTCCTCAAAAATTTATCAATCAACATTCAAATCAATTAAATAAAATTAATCAAGAACTCATATACTTTACTTTCAAGAACGTAAAATACGCTGAATGTAATGAAGATTGGTGTTTGGGGGAACGAAACCAATGATATGCCATATCACATATCTCTTAGGGATTAACCCTTGCTGAATCCGCTAAATAAATCTCAACAACGCGAATAAACTTCTTCTTTTCTCCTCTTTTCTCCTTGTTTCTCTTCACTCATAGCACTAGTGTAAATTTGAGTTGCATAGACTAGAGAAAATCAATTTAGACCCAAAATAAATATGAAACACAAAATAAGTTAATTTTGTATTAAAGACCAAAATACCCCTCTTAAATCAATGTGACTTTCCATATTCCAACTACCCGACTTCAAATAGGCATCTCCCTCATACGAGCCCTAAAATTATCAAACTCATTTCCATTGGGTTGATAATTCAAAGAAATTGCATTTGATTATGGCACACCTAAATCATCCGTTATTAAAAGTTAAGGTCGTTTGAAGTTTAACGAAAACTCATACTTAGCATAACCTGCCAAAATGTACAAATTTAAATCTTTCAAAAAATATTTGTTTGTAATCTAGTTCGTTCAAATAATGAGGTGTTACAACGTCTCCCCCTTTGGGACATTCTTCCTCAAAGAAGATTACTCTAAGCAGACT
Organism: Solanum peruvianum; assembly: GCA_027705065.1. NCBI lineage: Eukaryota > Viridiplantae > Streptophyta > Magnoliopsida > Solanales > Solanaceae > Solanum > Solanum peruvianum. Next base: position 12,091 of record JAKWJD010001318.1, on the reverse strand, counting down.
CATGGTGTAACATCTAACATTCAACTCAAATACCCAACAAGAAAAATATAAATACAACATGACAACTTAAAATAAATACCAAGAAAAGGATAAGTACTTAAATTTGAAATTTATGTGTACTCGAAGAGATGTGGGTATATCCTCTTCATGTCCTCCTCACCTTACAAATTAGCTTTCTCAACAAACTGATTTCTCTGTCGAACCTAAATTGATGTTAATTCCTTCGTCCTTAACTTGTGAACTTGGCGATTTAGAATCTAAACAGGAATCAACACATAAGATAAACTCTCTTAAAATACCACATATTCAGTGGGTATGAAATGTGAAGGATCGCCCATGCAATTCTTCAACATAAAAATGGGAAATATTTGATGGACCGCTGCTAAATCTTGTTGTAACTCCTATTCATAATCCACTTTACCGATCCTGTTGGATATTCTATAAGGAACAATATATCAGGGTGAAACTTTTAAGTAAACCCAATCATCTACTCTAAACTCTATGTTTTCTCTCCTATCATATGTATAGAACTTTTGACTACTCTGCATTGTTTTCAATCACTCTTGAATAACCTTAACTTTCTCTATAGATTGATTACTAAGTGTGGTCCTATAAAACCAGCTTCACAAACCTCATACCATCCAATAGGAGATCTATATCTCCTTCCATAAAGAGCTTCATATGAAGCCATTTGGATGTTAGAGTGTTAACTATTGTTATAATCAAACTCTATGAAAGGTGGGTGATTATCCCAATTATCTTTAAAATCAATCACACAAGACCTGAACATATATTATAATGTCTAGATGATGTGCTCTGCTGACCATCAGTCAGAGGATGAAAAGCAATCCTCAAATTTACTTTTTAACCCAAACCTATCTGGAATGACTTTAAAAATTATGGTAGTAAATTGTGCACCTCCATCTTAAATAATGTACACTATAACTCCATTAAGTTTTACTACCTCTTGAATATATAACTTATCATAATCTTCTTCTGAATGGGTAGTCTTCACCGGTATGCAATGGGCTAATTTGGTCATTAGATCTATAATTACCGATATTTAATCATGTTGTATGCAATACCATGGTAAACCTGTAATGAAGTACATATTGATCATCTCCTACTTCGATTCTAGAAGATCTATATTCTCGCCATACCACCGCCCTCTAGTTCACTACCTTAACTTGTTGATAATTCGGATACTTAGCAACGAAGTCTGCAATGCCCTTTCTTCATACAACTCCACCAATAAAACTCTCCCAGATCACTATACATCTTTGTGGAACCCGTATGGATAGAATATCTAGAGCTTTGATCTTCCTCCTTGATCTTCTATTAAGGTTCATCCAACTTTGATACATCCAATCTACCTTTATGCCTCAATAGACCATATTCCCCTTGTTCCAAATCCATCACTATATGCTTATGAATATTTTCCTTCAAACCATGAAAAATAGGATGTATGTCTTGTTTTTCTTTGACTTTAGACAAGAATGATTATTTAGCCCTATTATCACCACTACTCCTCCTTCATCGGAATATCTTCTCAAGGCATCAACAACAATATTATCATTATCGGTTTATACAGAATAATCATGTCATAATCCTTAAGTAAGTCCAACAATATATGTGTCTGAGATTAAGTTCTCCCTAACTAAACACATACAAAAGACTGTTGTGATTGATGAAAACATCTACATGAACAACATAAAGATAGTGACACCTTGTTTACAAAGTAAATACTAAGGTAGCAAACTCTAGACCATGGCTTGGGTAATTCCTCTCGTGAATCTTATAACGTTGCCATACTATATTAACACCAAACCAAAACCTACTCTTGGTGCATCACACTATACCACAAAACCTTGCATACACACTAGTAAGGTCAATATTGGGGTAGTACTCAACCACTTTTTCAATTCCATAAATGTTTTCTCACAAGCTTTAAACCATTGAAGCTTAATCGTTTCTCACTCAACTTGGTATAAGGATATGAAAAGATAAGAACTCCTCGATAAAACTTCTATAGTTGCCAGCAAATCCCAAGAAACTCCTAATGTCTATTAGAGACATAGGTCTCGGCACTAGCTGCTCTGCCTCTATCTTTTGAGTGTGAACTCGAATTCCATAACCGAAAATAGTATGGCCTAAGAATTTCATAGAATCAAACCAATACTCACACTTAGAAAACATTGCATATAACTTCCTATCCTTTAGAGTTAGAATGACTATTTTGAGAAGACTTGTATGATCTTCCTTAATCCTCGAATAGATTCGGATGTCATCAATGAATACAATTATGAACGTATTTAAATAAGTCTTCAATACTATGTTCATAAGGTCCATGAATGTTGCTGAAGCATTGAGCATGAAAAAAGACATTATAGGAAATTCATAATGATCATAGAGGGTCCTGAAAGTTGTCTTAGAGATAGTACCCGAATTTTAGGTCTATCTTAGAAAAAAAGTGGCATCCTATAGTTGATCGAAAAGACATCCATTCTCGTAAGATGGTACTTATTCTTGATAGTAACCTTGTTTAACTAGAAATAATCTATATACATTCTAAGAGAACCATCTTTATTCCTCACAAATAAGACTGGAGCGTTCCAAGATGAGATATTTTGTTGAACAAATCCTTCCTCAAAAAGATCTTTCAACTACTATTTTAACTTTTGAAACTTTTCTAGAGTCATTCTATATGGATGAATAAAGATAGGACGAGTATCGGTAAGTCAAGAGGGACTCCACAAGATCATTCTTGAAGACCTCAGGAAACTCACAAACAACTGAAAATGACTAAATAGGATGTGTATCAACACCAGAGTCATTAACTCAAACTAAGTGATGGGCACAAACCTTTGAAAGTACGTTTTTTCCCTATATGTACAAAATTAAATGATTCTTAGGCACTGCTAAACTACTCCTCTACTAAAAGACCGGCTTTTTAGGAAATTGTAACTTAATTACTCAAGTTCTACAATCAACTGAGGTATAACAGGCATGAAGTCAGTCTATACCTAGAATGACACCAAAATCTACCACGTCTCACTTGACTAAGTCAGCAATGCTTCTCTTGTGATTGACGGAAATGGTACAATCACAATAAACTCTCTGGGCTAGGATAGACTCATTAACAGGTGTAAAAACATTGAAGGGATCAAGATGTTTGTCAGGAACAATATCAAAATTTATGGCAATATAAGGAGTCACGAATGATTTTCCAGGGACGTCAACTCCATTCCACCTCCGTTCTTCGTTACATATTCAATCTTTCAAAAGTGATTTTATCCAAACAACACCCAATCATTAAGAAACTCTATATTACAAGTTAATCTCCTTAAATTCATAATTTAAATGAAACAATGAATTAAGAATAGAGTTCAAGTTTGTGATTTAAATTGTGAATCATTTGAGGTCAGCTATCAATTTGAGTTCTTTAAAATGGTTCCTTCAATCCCTTTTTATTCTCAACACCCTAAACTACTTGGAAAACCTATAAATCATTCATAATATGAATCATAACCTTGATTTCCTATTTCAAGTTAAAGTTAGAGTTAAGAGTCAAATCTTGAGAGTTCTTTTGAGTATTTTGAGAAAGTCCCTTCAGAGTGTTCTTTGGGAAGTCTTTTACAATATCTAATAACTTGTATTAAGAATGGAGAAATAAGTGTGAGAATGAGAAGTACGTATACCTAAGTTCCATATGATTATTTTAACACACCAAAAAATAGAAAGTTAAATTAGAGCCTAAAGTTGGGGGTTAGAGTTAAGGGAAAGGACGAGGAATTGGGTGAGGTCCATGAAAAAAGAGAAAGGATTCTCAAACAAACGTGGACAAAAAACTATCCACCTCCATAAAGTTCAACCTGACCTGTGGTGGCCACCACAATTTCTGGTTCTACCCGTGGAGGCTTTGCAATAGCTTCCCAAAGGCTGCCAAGGAGTGTTTCTCTTCAAGAGCCTCTTAACAAATCATGGTGTTGATGGAGGCTCGTAGAAGAGATTTAGTGGTATGTAAATTTATGACATGTATCTAAGCCACTGCCTCTAGTTTGAGAGAGGGACCACGACTAGTGGTGACCACGACTCGTGGAGCCCAATGTAATGGGTTCCTTGAAAAACGGTTTCAATGATTGTTTTACGATGTATTATAATTGAATTGATGAGTTCTTGTTGATTTTCAAATAACCCATGATTTCTTCATATTATTAAACTGTGAACTTGTGATGTGGGTTGAGTGATTATAGAATCATGTGAAGAGATCATGTTTAGAATTATTTAATGAATTGAATCATGATATTATCCATATCTAATATAGAAATGTTAGATATGTTGGTTGAATGTGATTCGTTGTCCTTGTTGAGTTAAAGATGAGAATTGTACGTGATTATATTGAGTTTATGCATGTTTTTAAAGATTCACCTTGGGAGTAAAGATCTTATGAATATGATGCACTTGCGGTACTGATGAAAGATCATTCTCTCGTATACGCTTTCTTACACATGACTATATGTGAAATGTCTAGGATTATGATATTCTTTTTATGTTGATTGAAATACTATTCTCATGAAAACAATGTAAAAGGTTTACTCACATAATAATGATTCTAAGGTTGAAAGGCTATTCTCACCTCTTGAATCTATGAGCTGTATCATAATATTATGTTGGATTGAATATTACGGTATTCTTCCAAAAACATGAAAGTTTTCAAGACATAAAATGAACTTTATGAGAACTATTCTTAGACCCGAGTGGATATGAATATAAGATGAAAGCTTTTACTTTAGTTAGTTCGGCTTTCCAAATGGGTCTTTTTACCTTAGTTAGTTGGTTACCTATATAATTATGTCATGGAATGTAAACCTTTTACATCAATTAGTCTGGATTTCAAGAAGCAATCTTCCTATCTAGTAACTTTATTCCACACATAGGTCTTTAGCTAGTGGATGAACATATGTTAACAAACTCTAGTTCTACCTTATGGAAGTAGGACACCTCTTTTTAGTGTGGGGCAGTACACCAGATTCCATTTAGATCACATGGTATTTGTCGCTTAAGATTTTTTCCCTGCATGATAAGAATATGAATTATGAAAAGAGCATAAATTATAATCTAGGACTCCTCAAGAAGCTCTATTAACCGTGAGAGGAGGTATGAGACTTCATTTATGCATTACAGAAGTAGACTTTGAAAAGGGTTATTGTGTGATTCTCTTATTCTATGAAGATATACGAATTTTAAAATGTTTAATATGGACTATTGCGATGAGTATATTTCCTTGTTATAAGTATATTAACATGAATATTTCCTTGTCTATGAGTATTCGCTATGGATGAGGTAAAAGTATGATATGCATGATTATGATTGCCTAAAAGTAGTACTTAGTATTAGATGAGGTTAAGGGACCTTATCTATTAATTGTATAAGTATAGCTTAAGGTTACTTATGAGGTGGTTTGAGTTATGTACTTACACTAATGTGTGCGATGACTCATAAATTTGATAAATGCATGGTTTCAACTAAATTGTCCCCTTTTAGCATGTATCAAGGATTTTATGCATTTCTATCATACTTAGTGCTTTTTTATAGTGACCCATACTTTTATACATTTTTCAGTAAGTTTAGGACCCGGTTATTAAGGTGTCTTTCCTTCTTGTTCAAAGCTTTGATCAATTACTCTCCACGCTTTTGGTCAATCCTCATGGTTCGATGACATAAGTTGTTTATTTCTAGTTTATTTCTTACATTCTATTTTCAGAGTATGGTGTAAACGATTTTCACCATTGTGGATACTCCAATTGTATTAGATATTTTATTGAGACAATGTCTAGACTTTCATTTGCTTTTATAAAACTTCGATTGTAAAGAATTTTTGTAATTATCCATCATTTCCTTTATCTTAGGTTAAGATATGATAAGGGCATGTATGAAACCACTTGAGGGATTGAGTACGTTGTGTTATATCTAGGGTGTATAGAGAATCGTGACATATTTAGACCCTTGAGTCGATTAATTCATGCTCTTAAATTCCGCATGAACTCCATTAGTTTAGTATATTTTAGAGGATTATTATCTTAAAATTATATTTCATGAGTATTGTGTTCCTAATCATTTTAGGATTATATTTATAATCATGGGGATAATACATGTTACCCATGAAATTTCTTGAGTCCGAGTAGTTCGTGCACATAATTTTGCATTAACCTTGTGAGTCGAGAAGTCTTGAGATGAGAGGGATCATTGAGTCCTTGATTTGAGTAGTTCATACCCATAATTCCGCATGAATTTTGCGAGTTAAGCACCCTTGATATGAGTAGTGTCATTGAATCCTTATACAGTTTTTTAGTTCTAAGTATTGAGTTCTATGCATGGCTATTAAAAACCTTCAATTTATTCGGTCACATCAATATTCGGCATGAATCCTATTTTAAGAAGTATTTTTACAAATTGTTTTAAATTTTTTTGAAAGACTTGGGTACTGTATTTTGAAGACGAATAGAGTTGATTTCATTTTCTTTTCAACGAGATTTGTGAACTAAGTATCCCCAAGAGTAATTGTTCTTACATTTAATATGAGAGGAAATTGAGATTTGCAAAAGAACTTTTAAGAACTTTGAGTACCATCTTTTTTAAGAGATACTTTTGAGTAATAATCTCAAAACTAGGAAAGAGTAATTTTTTAAACATATGAGCTAGTTAAAATTTGGAATTTAGTATTGATCAACGATATGGAGGAGAGTTGTAACAACTCACAACCCCCATAAACCGTTTAGCCAACGTAGTTAGAAAGAGTCATATTTTGGATAATTTCTTGATGCTTTTAGCATAAACTAGTGGATCCACTTAGTAGTAGTTTTTATACCTTGGAAAAGTATATGACAGTTCTTGCAGTGTAGTTTAGAAGTTGTATCATCACATACCACATAATGATAATTGTCAGTTAGAAAATCTCTCATAGATTCACTGGTATTTTATACATGAACATAGTTATTATTGTATTTTCATACAATTGAGTTATTATTGTATTTTTGAGTACAACATAGTTATTGTCTATTGTTTTAAAAAAAATTCAAAGTATTGCATCTTTTATTATTGTTGAGTAACTTGAGTTTTAGTTGAGTATCATGAGTTGGAAATGAGTACCTTAATGTTGAGTTGAGTTGTAATGACCTGATTTTGTTTTTATGGATAAGTCAATGAAGAAAGAAACAGGGCCAGCAAACATTTTGTCAATAACTTGTGATGTCCTTAGCCTAGTCTAGATTTGGACGAAATCGGAATCAAATGAGTCTGGGAAAATTTGGTAATGAATGAGAAATCTATTTAAAATATTTGATTACATGAGTGGATAACTAAGACTTTATAAACCCGTATGAGTTTACCAAATTGAATTAGGGTGATTACAACTCTCGAAAATGATCTTAGCATGAACGGTGGTGTTTGAATGTCAAGGGTTGAAGGTGTATTGTGAAATGCGTGCTAGGAATTAAAATTCCAAGATTCTGTCTCCATTCATTCCGCCGTAGAGGGATTCTTGCGAGTGTAGGGGGATAGGTCCCGCCGTTACGGGACAATCTTGACTTGAATAGTGTCACCCCCCTCAAAAAAACATTAATTTCTGCAAAACATCATTCTTAAGATCTAAAAAAGACCCAGTGTTATTTCTTGGCCATTTTTAACTAGGCAAAAGATAAGGCTTCAACTCCCCGAATACATTTTTCTATCGGCAGAACGTAATCTATTGGGTACATATCAATGGGGAAGGGTTTTGATTTAGAATATATGGTGCATAAAGCCTTAATTATGATCAACAGTTTGACCTAGGGTTGATATTATTATATAATCTTGATAATTAGGTGTTGTTTATTGATACTTCTGTAGATTAATTATTTGTAGACCTAGATCAAACGGAACAAATTAAGAAAGGGAATATTCAAGTGACTTAGGGGATTCAAGCTTGAATTCGAGGTAGATGATGTTGAGATTTCATGATCATGTGAAATATGTTTTTCCTTTCTTCATTAAATTATGTAAATGTATGTGAATGTTGCATTAATAATAACACTAGTTGTAAATGAGATAGATGAGTAATGAATGCCATGAATTATGACTTGGTTGTAGGATTTGAGAATATACTTGTGATTGTAATTGTGGCTTAAAGAATAGAACAAATGTTGCATTTTTATACACTAACATGGATAGATTGCCACATACAAAAATATGAGATCAGTTGCCACGTTCCGGCTTAAACATGAGATTGGATGCCGCGTTCCATCAAAAATATTGGCTCATGTACCATGTTTTCGTATGCTAAACATTTTGGGCTTGGATTTTATTAGTGAACCAATTACTTGGCATAATTGTGTATATTTAGAAATGTGAAATTGTATGTTGTTTGTAAATGATGTTGATATTGTATATTTTTGGTGTATGCGTGTTATTATTATGTTGTATTTTCTTAAGTAAGATACACTTATTTGGATAGCTGTGTGATCCTACCTGTACATTGTGGTTGTGTATTGATACTACACTTGCTCTTTTTTTGTTAAGTGTAGGGCATCATTAAGCGCCTATTGATATACCTAATCTAGGCGACTATTGAGCGTGACCGGATTCAAGGGTGAGCCTTGCAAATGCTCAATACTTGATAGAATTGATTATTTTCACTTTTGTAAATTTATACCATGATAAATATAACAGCATGAATGTAGATTTATAGTGAAAAATCTAAATTGTAAACTCTATAATATAACACAATCCCATTATTTATTGACATTAGCTTATACCTTGAAGATTAAGATAAATTTAGGGACCTTCGATTATCATTGATTGCATCTCTATCAATTTTATGATATCTTCCGCTAACAATTCAATCGTACTCATTATTAAACTCAAAACAAAAAACAAAGCACGTATAATCACACTTGAGATAATGTCCGTCCACTCCTTTCTAAAGACCTTCCCAATAGTTTTTAACCAAACCGGTATACTTGTGACACTAATACCATACCCATAATAATGAATGAAATCACGTGTCTCTGACTCAATTATCTACCCCTTTGAACATATGTTTTTAGACTTTGCAATAAAAAAAAATCCTTGCTATCGCCTCTCTTAAGGTTGTAAAACATCCCACCATTTTTATTCATTATGACTTTAGATATTTTAAATTTGAATTGAGTGCTGTCCCACTATATCCTAAAACTTCCCATACAACCATGTTACTCACGAGATATTAGTGAACCACAACCTTGGATACTCGCAAGTCGTAATTACTATACAAATTCACTTAACCAACAATCTTATTATATATTTGCATCGTATCATAATCCACCACGAACTCTAATTACTACTATGCCTAGTCAGCCCTAACTATCAGTACAAAGTAAACCCTTTCCTCAAAACGACACCTCAAATTATTGTATACCCATAAAATTCAAAGGACTAATCCAAATTTCATACTCACTTTTTTACTAAATCTTCAATTTATTTCAAACAAGTATATTCAATGGAACTTCCTTTACCTGTAAACTTGTAAATGTGTTAATCATTCCCCATTTTATGGCTTAAAAATCAATATCCCTCAAACTACCATCCTTCTTCTTAAGAGACAACAATACAAAAGCACCCCATGTGGAAACACTAGGACAAAGAAACCTTTACAAAAAAAACGATTGGGTTTGAGCCTTTAGCTCTCTCTATTCTGATACCACATGAATAGACTCAGTAGAGGAGAATTCGATATCAACATCCCAAATATGGGCCAATTACGAAAAAAATCCTAGCCCACTAGTTTCTTACCGAACACAAAATATATGACCTTAACTGGTTTATACTTGTACCCCCTTCCGGCTCTAGCCTTTCCTTACATAGGATCTCTAGAGTTACCGACTTAACAGTACCATTAAGCATAACATAATAGGAGAACAACTAAGTCATTCCTAATATTATATCAAGTGATTCATATCCGGTATAACTACATCAACCCAAATTTGAAAATTTATAAATAAAATAGGACAACACGATATACATAGTTGACAATGAGTGACTCATTCAACTGGGTAGAAACATGGATGGGAGCATCAAATATATCAAAAACCACATAAAACCTAAGGCAATTAAACTGACACCTAGAAATATGTAAAACTCAGATCAAACAAAACAATAATCATGCGGGTAAAAACAAGAGTGGCACCTGTGACCATTGCATCGCACACGTCAAACTCGGTGTTGCGTGGAAAAGAATATAACTGAGCCTTATAATTTTGACGGAAACCTCATTGCTTAGATGAGCTGCTCATCTACATACATTAATATTTACCTGGCCTCCATAACCTTGCCAATTTCCTCCTTATATGTCCATGTTCTCCTCAATTATAACACACTAGATGACTTCACCAATTAATCATTGTTGCTATTGGAGCAGTTGTTTCCTAACCCTCTTTAATATACAATCAATATATGAAATCTTTGAAAATCTTCTGACCTCAATCGACATACCTTAATTTAATGATTTTCTAAAAAGCCAAACATGTTATAACAACAATACTACATGTATTTCCCAAAGTAATGGTGTTCATTTTGTAGTAATCCCTTACCAAAACTTCTTGAATGTTTTCACCTATAAACTTGAATCTTCAAATCTAACGTAAATCCCTTCACAAGCGACCATAATAGCTAGAGAGCCCCCATAAATACTTAATTTAAGTCATAGAACTATGTCAGACCCAATTCATAATTGCTTTAATCTTTTGGGGATCTTCCATTACCCCTTTTGTTTTTGTAAGAACATAGATGCTAGTTTTTCTATTTTTTGACAACATTCGATTTATTAGAAGATTTTAGTATATCCTCGATTACTGAACACTAATTGGATTGAAAGACTTAGTTCGGATTCAATTGGGTTCTATAAGGAGTTTTAGGATAAATAGAAGAGACATGCTTAGGTTCTGTCTCTCCCTTTGCCACTATCCCCCAGCAGCTCTGAGGGAAACAATATCCAAGAAATAAATTTTTTTGGGGGTTTTATATTTTCTAAATCTCCCAACGGTTTTCAACTTTACTAGGCAATTTAGGATTATCCCCTGAACTAGCATAATTATTATCTACCCAAGTCAATCCAATAATACACAATCAAATTCATTCTCACTAATCTGGATCACCCAAGAAATGGTGAGCTATAGCACACGAAAATCATCGAAATGAGGGGTATGCTCGCTTCGGGGCTCGTTTGACCTTCTAAATGGGTCGTACAAGCCGTGATGGCCAACCGTATGCATAGACAAGGTCTTGACGGACGTCCACGAAAAAAATTGGCATTTTTTACGTCGAAATCCAGATCACCCAAAAAATGGTGTGCTATAGCTCACGAAAATCGTCGAAATGAGGGGTATGCTCGCTTCGGGGCTCGTTTGACCTTCCAAATGAGTCGGACAAGCCGTGATGGACAACCATATGCATAGACAAGGTCTTGACAGACGTCCACGAAAACATTTGGCATTTTTGACGTCAGAATCCGGATCACCCAAGAAATGGTGTGCTATAGCACACGAATATCGTCGAAATGAGGGGTATGCTCGCTTCGGGGCTCGTTTGACCTTCCAAATAGGTCGGACAAGCCGTGATGGCCAACCGTATGCATATACAAGGTCTTGACGGACGTCCACCAAATAATTTGGCATTTTTGACGTCGGAATCTAGATCACCCGAAAAATGGTGTGCTATAGCACACGAAAATCGTCGAAATGAGGGGTATGCTCGCTTCGGGGCTCGTTTCACCTTCCAAATGGGTCGGACAAGCCTTGATGGCCAACCGTATACATAGACAAGGTCTTGATGGACGTCCACGAAAAAAATTGGCATTTTTGACGTCGGAATCCGGATCACCCAAAAAATGGTGTGCTATAGCACACAAAAATGTCGAAATGAGGGGTAGGCTCGTCCAGGGCTCGTTTGACCTTCCAAATGGGTCGGACAAGCCGTGATGGCCAAGCCTATTCATAGAACATGGTCTTGACGGACGTTCACAAAAAAATTTGGCATTTTTGACGTCGAATCCGGATTACCCAAAAAATTGTGTGCTATA
>JAKWJD010001317.1:0-45307 GCA_027705065.1 Solanum peruvianum | reverse complement strand
AAGCTCTGATGTCTGAACAGCTGCAATGAATGTCTTCAACTGTCACGACTCGGATTCTGGAATCCAAATGCGACTGGCGTCGTTGACCTATCAGAGGTCGCATACAAGCCTTATCTTGCATTCATAACATTCATATGGTTAATTTTAGCGAAAAATTTAAAACTTTTAAACGTATGAAGTAAACATAGACTTCATATAGTTATTTCATAGATTCATCATATACTAAGCTCTACATGAATGTAACAACCATTTATCATAAGAATTAATTCAAAACAGAATAAGAATATATCATAAATACGTTTGCTAAACACGCCCTTCTTGCAAAAGCTTCAAAATGAAAGTTCAAAAGAAACGCTAGGGTCAACATCCACTAGCTTTGTCTAAAACTAAGGCTAGACTAAAACTGTAGCAACATCTAAATCAAGAGGACCTACCAAATGGCCTGGAGAAACGCTGATGTCCAAACCGTTGCAAGAGTCGTCAATCTTTCCCTTAACCTGCATCTATAAAATAGTAAATAGTAGGGGTTAGTACACCACTTGTACTAAGTATGGGTGTATGCACACATAAACATAAGGCTATGCATGATCAAATGAAGCTCATCCTAAATAACATGTTATTTTTGGAAAGCCTACTCACTAGACTTTCCTAAATAGTTAGTTGTTAATTGTTGTATGAATATGATGTATTTTAATGCATTCAAAGCACACAAATCATTTTCAAAATGATTACAAAACATTAGTGTCATCAACATAATTTTAGAACAACTCGGGCAAAGATTTGAGATTTTTGATCCTCTTAAGCCGAGAGCTCCTCTTTGTACACTTAGATTATTTTTCAGTCTGTTACTTCTTCTTGTTGTGTAATTCAATAATTCTTTTGGTCCTATGTTTTACTTACAAGTGTAATGATTCATTGTAGTCCTATACCCACAATGAATCGATGTATGTAATCCAAGGATAAGGAATGATTTCCCTACCTTATAGTGAGTCATTCTTTACACTATATAATCATTACCTTTCATAAGCAATTATCTATGTATCATGCCAGTGATTTCATTACTTTCATGTTTTATATATTATACATTTCATATACATGAGACTTTGGAATCATTGATGTAGCATTAAGACATCTCAAGTGAGGGCCCAACATATGCGAATCAACCCGAGGGCCTTCTTTAGCAAACATAGAGTCTGCTTTATTCGTTCATTCGTACTTTAGATTATTCATTTTATTTATTCGTATTCTGATGTAAACACCAGCTATACCTAGGATGAAGTTTAAGACTCTCATCGGTATTATGAAGTGCAATGATTAAGAATGACATAATATCATTACTTGAATATGATTTCACCTCCTGATTGTCTTGCACAAACACCTTCGGTATCATTCATTTAATTATCTTTCATACTTTGAGGCTGGCCTCATTCTTTATTTGGGAACATTAACCTTAACTGAATAGATCATGTGAGTATCTTGAAATCCAGTGTCTGCCCCACACCAAAAAGAGGTGGAATCACCGGCCAAAGTGAGCCGAACATGCTAACGTATATAGGGAGTCGAACCTTGCTAGATCCCTATATTGGAAGTATAGGTTCAAATACTAGGATATATAAGGAGACCCATACCTGGCATTCCGGACAGTTTCATCTCATGAGAGTTACGTGAACCTCCGCCCTTCCCGAAGGAAGGCATCACCGCTCATAGCTTGCCTATCGGTGCTCAGTATAAAGTTCCATTACATTCAACTCATACATCATGGAAGCTGTCTTCTAGCATGAGGTCATCATTTCTCATTAGATGATTTGTCATCTCATCATTAGTATTAAGTGTGAATTGTCCTTACACTTACATATAGAGTATGATTGAGACTTGTCTCTTGATATTCAACATTCTCTTAGGTGAGTACTTTTAGTGACCTTTGCTTAGGCTTGGTTGAGACTTATCTCACCATTAATCTTAGCCTCTTATCATGTTGTCACCATTTTCATTAGCATCATAGATTAACATAATTACTCATCTCATTACGTGAATGTTCAATTCTTCTTTACCTTCTAGTGTTCACTCAAGCATTGTGGAGGCTTGCTTCTAGATTGAGATTTACTTACTCTATTGATGACTGGTCATCCTTACTTTACATTGATGAAATGTGAATTTTCCTTACATATCATCCTTTGGTGTTAAGACTGACTAACACATTCTAACCCTTTCATACGTGAGTATTCTTATAACATAGTAGCTTAGGTGTAAGTGAGACTTGTCTCACTTCCTTTAACTCCCCATTCTGGTCACTTACTTACTTTATACCCCTTTAATTATGTTATAACTCACGTTACTTACTTACTTTAGTGTAGTAGATTCATATAATCGTTTATGGACGATGAGCACTTCATTCAATGAGTTTCATGAGTTCATATGTCATTCTTTTAGAGTATGTTGGGAGTTGTCCCAATGAGTGGAATGCCCTTGATTATGGGTTCATTGAATTAGTTTAGAAGTTCTTATATTATCATTTGATACTCTAACTACACAAGATTGCCATATTATTAGTATTGGCCTCAACCTTTGAATATTAAACTACATAACCATTTTTGTTTGCATGTGCCAATTTTACGTATGTTCATATTTAAATTTAATATGTATGAACCATTAGCCAATATTTTAATTATTTAACATAATATTATATCCATTTACATGCATCACTTTTAGACAATGTATCGTTAGCCATTTTATTGGCATACGATTAGTATTGGCATAAACAATTGGACATAGATTTCATAACCATATTTGTTGGCATAAGCCAATTTTCATGTTCAACATGCTTAAGTTTTTATACATTATACATTAGCCAATCTTTTACTTATTTAACATAATATTATAGCCAATTCCCTATGTAGTGTTAGCCAATTTATTGGCATAAGACAAACATTCACTCAAATTATGATTTCACGGAGATCTTTTTAGCTAACCTTATAACATAACTTTAGGGATAACATTTTCTTAAAACATGTTGGACAGAATCATATTAGAATTTGATGATTATATCATCTTGATAACGTTATATTTATAGCAAGTATGCACAACAGACCGTAACACCTTCATACATAACATTTTCGGACATATCTTTAACATAGTATGATTCTTTTAATTCACATAATAACACTTAGCATCAAACGAGACCAATTAATAGGTTCATTCAATCATTATTTGATCAAAAACCATACACATTATGATCATCCATCACCACATACCAAAAACATGATTTCTAACCTATTCAACATTGAAATTGTAACAAGGATACTAGGGAAAGGAGTTCGACAAGAACGACGGGAAATACCCCTAGTTTTCAAGATATTTGAATCATTTGAAAGAAAGTTCTCTTGGAGAAAGAAGTCTAGGATATAAACCCATACCTTATGTATTTCTTAATCTACGAAGACCACCTTGAAAAAAACCTAGAAGAAACCTTGAAATCTCCCTGGAGAAATCAATAAATTTTCCCACTTTTTCTTGCGTTCGTTGCTTACTGTTTTTGCGTCCTCTTTGTCTATGTGTTTAAACGTGATTTTTAGGTTTAAAAACTAATCTTGACTCATTCAACTTAGGGTTTAATAAGTTAATTAAAAAAATAATTAACGAATTACTAAAAAGCTACTTCTAGATTGACTAGATCTAGAAAAACACAATACTTGTTCAACTCTGAAATTTTTGCTAAAAATTTCGTTTTGCCCCTTTAAATTAATTAATTAAATGTCTAATTTAATTAATTAAGGTACCTAGGATAACTATTAAAGTTCCCCTAAATCATTGGAACAAAAATTTACCCTTTTGGACCATCCTAGGTTAAGTACTAGGATGTTTCTTGAGTTGTACTAGGTTAGTGTAAGAATTTTGGTTTGACCCCTTTAATTTAAATAATTAAATAGATAATTTAGTTAAGTGACCTAGGGTTATTACTAACGTACCCTTAAGTCATTATAACCATAACCAATCCTTTGAACCATCCTAGGTTAGGTACTAGGTTGTCTTTTTCTTGTTTTAACCGAAATCTGGATATTGCTTTGTGATTTCGGTTTTTCCCCTCTAAATTAATTAATTAAGTTGTTAAATTAATTAATTAAGTAGCCTAGGGTAATTACTAAAGTACCCTTAAGTCGTTAGGATCTTAAATAACTCTTTGGACCATCCTAGGTTAGGTACTAGGTTGTCCCTTTCTTGTCTTAACGGAAATTTGAAAATTTCCACTTTATTTTCGGTTTTATCCCTTTTACATTATTTAATTAATTTGCTAAATTAATTAATTATGTAACCTAGGGTTATTAATAAAGTACCCATAAGTTGTTAAGACCATAACTAACCTTTTTGACCATCCTAGGTTAGGTACTAGATTGTCTCTTTAACTAGTACTAGGTTAGTGTCAACCGAGTTTTGGTCCTAGGTTGTCGGGTGCACTTATGGGTCTAATTCTGTTAGTCCTAGGTTATTTAGTTATTTAAGTCAGTAGGTTAGAGTCTATAATTAGTAGGGAGGTTAGGCCCTACATGGAGTGGTCCCTTGTGCACATTTTCGTCCCTAACTAGCCTAACCGAATTCGGTTTGGGTGGTCCCCTCCTTTGGCAGCTTCTTCACATGTCTTGAACATGTTCTTGCACATGGGTTGGTTGCACTTTCCTAAATAACTATTAGTTATGGTTCATTTGGGAATGCTTAGTTATTGTCCCAAGGATCCTCACTATGTCCTTGGGCACTATTCAATCTACATGATCCTTTTAAATGGTCATGTGTTATGGTACTAGGCTTGACACTTGGATGCCTAGTAGTGCATGTGATTTGTAAAGACTACTTTTTAATTATCTTAGGGTCTTCATTTCAGGTACATACATTACACAAACTCGTAGATACTTGAAAACTAACACTCTCTAAGCCAACATTTTCTACTATGCTCATAATTTTCTAATATGCCTAATATTTCTATTGGGCATTGGAATGCCTATTTACCCGTTTTACACATTCTTAAGAACCTATTGGTCTTTTCATTAAACGTATGATTTTCCAAAATGTTACATCAACACCCTCTTGAACCTGCACCTAAAATAGTATAATGTATGGGATTAGTACACACCTGTACTAAGTATGGGTGTATGCAAGTACACACCAAGGACATTCATGATTAAGAAGAGCTCTCTCCTAAAGATATGAATTATGGAAAGCCAAGTCAGTTGGACTTGCCAAATCAGATTAGGAAAGTCATGCTATGAGAGTAACAATCATCATCATTCTTTTCATATTGCACAATTTCATATATTACGTACATATATTACATATCATTCGTTCATATGCCGTGAGACCTTGGAATCACAGACTTAACATTAGGACTTCCCAAAATGAGGACTCAACAAATGGGACCTCAACTAGGGAGACTTCTTTAGCAAAACCCAGAGTTTGCTTCATTCATTCATACGAACTTCACTTTATTCGTTCGTAGGCTGATGTAAACATCAGCTATACTTAGAGCCTTTTGGCTCAGCTTAAAAGCTGTCAAACTGACTTAAAAGCTGGTTTTTTGACTTATTTAAACTGTTTGGCATACTCAAATAACTTATTTTAAGTTAAAAAAAACTTATTTTAAGTCAAAAGTTAAAAGTTTGGGTATGGGTGCTTTTTCTTTTTTAGCTTATAAGCTGTTTTAAGTTGACCACATTTTAATCTTTTTGCCCTTAATATTTTTATACAATCTCCAAATACCCTATAACCCTAACATCTCTTTCTTCCATTTTTCCTTTTCACGTTTGACATAACAACTCAACCTTTATCCAAACGCATAACTCTTATTTTAAAAATAAGTTTCAGCACTTCCAAAAGTATTTTTTAAAGCTGCTTTATTAAGCCCATCCAACGGGCCCTTAGGATGTTGCTTAAGACTCTCATTGGGTTCACTGTGCAATGACCAAGAATGACCTAGTGTCATTACTTGAGTCTATTTAACCTCTTGATTATCCTATCCAAACACCTTTGGTATCATTTATTTCATTATCTTTCATACTTTTAGGAACTTCAACTTTAACCGACATAGATCATGTGAGCATCATGAAATTCAGTATCTTCCCACACCAAAAAGAGGTGGAGTCACTGGCAAAGATGAAACCAAAATATCCCTATATCGCTTAGGTGGAAAACCACTGGCTAGTTCCCTATGTTTGCAGCATAGTTCAAAGACTAGGATATTTGGGAGAGACCCATACCTTTCCTTGGTGGACAGTCTCATCACATGAAAATTACGTGAACCTTCGCCCTTCCCGAAAGAAGGCATCACCACTCATAGATAGCCTATCAGTGCTCCATTTAAAGTTCCTATTTACATTCAAGTCATACATCATCTAATCTTGCTTCTAGCATGAGGTAGTCATAGCTCATTAGATGATTTATCATCTCTTCTTTACGTATTAAGTGAGAATTTTACTTACACTTACATATAGAGTGTGATTGAGACTTGTCTTTTAATATTTAACACTCTCTTAGGTGAGTACTTTTGGTGACCTGATATTGGCGTAGGTACATCTTGTCTCACTTGCACTAGCCTCATATTGTGGTGCCACCCTGTTCTTTCTTAACATTTTTTCATTTCATCTTTACTCACCTTTCATTATTTGCTCATCGTCTAACATACATATGCTCTCTTGGAATTTACATTGAGGGACATTGATTCTAGGCGAAGATACAACTTATCTCACTTGTAGTAGCCTATCCTTATGTAGCCACTCTTTTTTTTGCTTATTCATCGTTTAGCATACATATACTTTCTTAGAAATTTCATTTAGTGACATTGATTTTTAGGCGTAGATGCAGCTTGTCTCACTTGCACTAGCCTATAGTCATGTAGTCACTCTTTCTTTGCTTATTAACTATGAATTCATTCTTAACACTTTCTTTTGGAGTATGCTTGAGATTTGACTCTACATCATTCTACACTCCCATAGGTGAGTACATCTGGTAACATTTTCCTAGGCTTGGTTGAGGCTTGCCTCACCATTCATCTTAGCCTCTTATCATGTTGTCACTATTTTCATTAGCTTTAGCATATTATCTCTTCATAATTAATCACCCAATTATGTGAATGTTCATTTCGTGATATGCCAATGCACTTGGCCTTTTAGTGTATTTCACACTCTTACTTAACCCCCATGGTGTCACATCCGGGTTTACCCCCTAGACGTAACCGGCTTCGTCATCCCCTTAAAGTGTAACAACCCTAAAAATAGACATGCTAAGTAATGCTTAATGTGTCTAGAATGCCTACGATTAGATCGGGTTCACACGAATTGATACGCATAGAACCAGACCTCTAAACCCTTGTGACATTCAATCCAACTAACTTGGGGAGTTAGTTCAGCTAGGAAAGGTTTGGCCCAGCCATGTAGGGATCCCGAATATGAAGATTTACTGGGATGAGTCTTTATTAGACTTAAAAAGGGGAAATCATAAGCTTGGAGGGTCTAGGGGTAAAATGATCTTTTTCCAGGATAAGGGTAGTATAGTAATTACCATAAATATGTAATAAATTATTAAATTAATAAGGTGGAGGGGTATTTTGGGTAGAGAGGGCCGAAATTTCCCTTTTAGCAAAATCTTGCTCCACCCAGGTTTGAACCTAGGTTGAAGCAATGATTTTTAATTTGTTTTATTTACATTAATAAATTCATTTAATTAATTAATATTTAATAGCTGATTTAAGAAAAAAAAATCAAAATTTAACTATTAATTATTATTTATTAATAAGGATATTTCATTTGACTAAGTCTTGCCTAAGAGTCCTAGTTGGCTAAGTCTAAACTACTTCACGTCCTTCAACTCTCTTTCACGTTTAACTCTCTATCACGTAAATATCTCTCTCTTTCTTTTCACCTTTCTCCGGCAAAACAAAACACAAGAACTGAAAAGCAGCCAAAAGTTCTTCACAGTGTGAAGAACTTTCACGTTAAAAACATATACAAAATGTTAACAAAAAATGTAAGGCAAAAGGTAGGGTTTTTCGTTGAGTTTTGTGTTGAGGTTTCGAGACTTGGACGTGAGTTTTGAGAAGGTCTTTGGGCAGAAGGTTCAAGGGTTGAAAAACGTGAAATAAGGTATGGGTTTTCTTACTCTTGGTCCCTTTCCCAAGAGACCCTTAAGTCTCAAATGAATCTACTCCGAAAACTAGGGTTGTTCCCCATTACATGTTCCCTGTCACTACCTCCCAATGATATTAGGTTGGTATGTCTGCTGGTAGATTAGGCTTGTAATGTGATGTTTTTGATGAATATGTTCATGAGACTGTGCTCGGAACTGTATGACTGGTAATTTATGTCTTCCTAAATTATGTGAAAAATTATGTGTGTGCAGTATGTAAGCCGTGACATATATTGTTTGTTTGAAGTTTGAAAATGACATGTTGTATGGTTGTATTTGACATGCACAAACTTGTATAAATCATGTTCATATGAGATGTAATATGGCTGATTGCAGTGGGAAAACTCTTAGCTAAATGTAACTACGAAACTAAACCTAAAAACATACTAAATGATCCATGAATTACCCTAAGAACTAATGTATAAATGTTGATAAAAAGGAGTTGAATACATGACCAAATTTCAAGCATTTAATAAGCTAGGTTTCATCCAAAGAAGGATGAACAAATCTGAAATTTTAAATGAGTATGAAATAGGTGAGGTCACTGGGGATTGAACCCGAGACCTCACACAAAACAAAATCATTAAACAAATAAATGAGGAAATGGGGTTAATGGGAATTGAACTTGGGTGACCTTGTCTAAAAATGATAATATTTTACTAAGGCATATTTTAATTAATTAACATAAAAAGGAGTGAGGCACACGGGATTTGAACCCGAGTTCCTTTAGTCGACTCTCCTAAGCCTGAAACGGAAATAAAGAAATGAGAGGGGTGGGATTCGAACCCACAACCTCTCGGTTAAACAAGAGAGTAAAGAGAAAAATAATGGAGAAAATAAATGTGAAGAGTGGGGATTGAACCTCCAACCTCTTGAATGGATGAGAGAGTTAGGAGAAAAATAAAGGAGAAAATAAATGTGGAGAGTGGGGATTGAACCCACAACCTCTTGGATAGGTGAGAAAGTAAAGAGATAAATTAAAAGAAAAATAATGAGCTTGTGGGGGATTTAACCCACAACCTCCTTGACTTACACGAAAAAGGAGAGGAGAAAAAGAAAGGAAATATTATGGGGTTGATGGGGATCGAACTAGGATCCCCCAAAATCTGAAAAATGCAATTATCAAGTTTAAAATAAAATTAAGTGTTGTCCAAGGTATTCGAAATCGGGTTCCCTTGCCCAATTCCGTATTGACACATAAGTCATATGTAAGTAAAAATTTAATGAATGCTGCCTCTAAATATTGAAATCAATATCTTGGCATATCTAAAAGATGCATAAGTCTTGTACCACATAATCTTGGGTAAACATGAATCACTTAGACAAACTATTAATGAAGCCTCATGGCTTGTATGTGTGGACTCATAAGTCTAGCATACGTTTAAAAGTAAGTGAGCCTAAGATGTATGTTATAAAATGATGTAATCCTAGAAGGGTCAAGTAAGAGTGTGAAACACACTAAATGTCCAAGTGCATTGGCATATGATGAAATGAACATTCACGTGAAGGGGTGAGTAATTATGAAAAGCAAATGTGTTAAAGTTAATGAATGAGGTGACAATATGATAAGAGGCTAATGTGAAAGATGAGGACAATCTCAAGTGAGCCTAAGTAAATGTTACCAAAATGTACTCACCTATGAGACTGTAAAGTTAATGAAGAGACCAGTCTCTATGAACACTCTAATGAGGAGATGAGAAATCATCTAATGAGCTATGATATCCTTATGCTAGAAGCCAACTTCTATAATGTATGAGTTGAATGTAATGGAACTATATACTGAGCATCGATAGGCTAGCTATGAGATGTGATGCCTTCCTTCGGGAAGGGCGCAGGTTCACGTAACTCTCATGAGATAATACTGTCCGTCATGCCGGCTATGGGTCTCCTTATATCTCTTAGGGTTTTAACCTATACTGCCAATATAAGGATTAAGCAGGGTTCAATTCCCTTTATACGCTAGCATGTTTTGGTTCACTTTGGCCAGTTATTCCACCTCTTTTCGGTGTGGGGATTACACACTGGATTTTATGATGCTCACATGATCTATGTCAGTTAAGGTTAAAGTTCCCAAAGAAAGAATGAGGACAGCCTCAATGAATGCACATAATGAAATGAACTATACCAAAGGTGTTAGGATAGGATAATAAAGAGGTGAGCTAGCCTTAAGTAATAACACTAGGTTATTCTTGGTCATGGCACAGCAAACCCGATGAGAGTCTTAAACTACATTCTAGGTATGGCTGGTGGCTGCACTAGTATATGAAAGAATGAAAATGAAGTACGCATGAATGAATGAAGCAAACTTTGTGTTTGTTAAAGAAGGCTCCCTAGTTGAGGTCTCATATGTTCAGCCCTTATTTTGGAAATTCCTAATGTCAAGTCCATGATTCCAAGGTCTCATGGCATATGAAAGAATGATATGAACTACGTGATATGACATGTGCAAAATGTTATGTGTTGCTTGTAAAATGATAAGTATGATGATGCATATTACACTCATGGCATGACTTTCCTAATCCAATTTTTGCTAGTCCACTGACTTTCCTAATCCAAATTTCGCAAGTACACTTACTTTCCTAATCAAAATTGGGCAAGTCCACTGACTTTCCTAATCCAAATTTGGTAAGTCCACTGACTTGGATTTCTATAATTCATATCGTTAGAAGAGAGCTCTTCTTAATCATGCATGTCCTTGGTGTGTGCTTGAATATTCCCATACTTAGTACAAGTGTGTACTAATACCATACAACTCTATACTTTTAGGTGCAGGCACATGCGGACGCTTGAGCTTACGATACGACGCTGCAACTATCCAGGCGTGGAGCATTCATCCGGTCTTGGTAGGACTCGTGCTTTCGAGGATGCTTTCCCATTATATTCTAGCATAGATATAGGTTTGAGTTAGTGGAGTATGTTCCACTAGTGTTTCATTACCGGTTTCATTTCTGACTTTGTATTGGTGTCGTTTTGACAAGGATACGTTTAATGCAATTATGAAATGCTTCTTTCATTTGATTATTTCTATATTAGATGGTTGATTTGTGAACTCCTATGATGTAAAGTATAATATGTTTCACATGAAATAAGAAAACAAAAATTTCAAATTTTCCGCTAAAATTAACCTAGATGGAGTAATGATGACATATGTAGGCTTGTCTGCGACCTCCGAGTACTCAAAAACGCCGGTCTCATCTGGGGTCTAGATTACGGTCGTGACAAAGTTGGTATCAGAGCCCTAGGTTAGACTCCAAGGATAATAAGTTCACATCAGCCACATTGAGTAGTTTCTAAGTCATGGTAGTGAAGTGCACCACTATCCTCAATTAGAGATTGCATGATGCATAGGAAAAATTCCCTTTTTCTGATCTTATCGTGCCTTCTCTAATTTTTGATTTCATGGTGTTAAGAGCGTATCTAACATCAACTCATGATATTCAAAAAGATGAATACGAGGAGAAACGCAGGCGGAGAGCTTGGAGGAACAGCCGCTGGGGTAAATCAAGTTCCTCCCCAGGCTCCAGCTGCTGGAATGGAGATGCGTGTTAACCCAACTAGGTTGACATATGGAGAAGTGAGGATAGCCTTGGTACAGATGGACCAAGCCATGATTTTACAAGATCAAGCTATGACAGCCCAGGCAGAGCAACAAGGTGTTCCTAGGGAGAACACACATTCCAGCACCATGGCTAGTAGGATAAGGGACTTCACGAGGGTGAATCCTCCCGTTTACACTGGATCTAAGATTGCTGAGGATATCGAGGAGGAGTGTAGGGTAGCTATTCTGCATGATATTATGGACCTTTCCAGGCTTATGGTACATGTCCATCAAGTGAAAAAACAAAGCAGGAAGAGGAAGCACACTAGGGAAGGGAACAGGTCAAGGCACGGTGAGGAGAACTTTTGAAGGAAGACTAGAACTGAAATGAGAGATAAGCCCAGGTTTATAAAGGGACTCTCCTACCAAGGGGAGTCAAGTTCATTCAAGGGTCGCTATGATAGGGATTCCGAGCCCAAAGTTAAGAGATACAGTGTTGTTTGTGAAAAAGAAAGATGGAAAATTTAGAAGGTCTATCGATTATCGACATCTCAACAAAGTCACTATCAAGAATAAATATCCACTTCCCAGAGTATATGACTTGTTAGACCAACTCAAAGGGTCTAGTTTATTCTCGAAGATTAATCTTTGTTTAGGGTACTATCAGCTTAGGGTTAGGGATGGACATATCCCAAAGACAACCTTTCGTACCCGTTATGGTCACTATGAGTTCCTAGTAATGTCATTTGGTATCACGAAAGCATCTGCTGCATTTATGGATCTCATGATCAGAGTAGTATTCATTCATGACATTCTCATCTACTCTAAGACCAAGGAAGAGCATGAACAACATTTAGGACTAACCTTGCAGGTACTTAGTTAACATCAGATGTATGCCAAATTCAGCAAGTGTGAATTTTGGCTCAGATCAGTGACCTTCCTGGGTCATGTTGTGTCCAATAAAGGTGTGGAGGTAGATTCCAGGAAGACTGAGGCTTTTAAGAACTGGCCAAAACCGCTTACTATCCGTAGCTTCTTGGGATTGGCTGGTTATTATTGCAGGTTCGTGGAGGGTTTTTCTTCCATTGCTGCTCCACTCACAGCCTTGACGAAGAAGAAAGTTAACTTTGAATGGGCGGATACTTGTGAGAAGAGTTTGCAGGATCTCAAGGACAGACTCACTTCAGCCTCGTGCTTACTTTGCCTTAGTGCGAAGAGAATTACACTGTTTATTGTGATGCATCTAGGGTTGGTTTGGGTTGTGTTCTTATGCAGGGTGGTAAGGTGATAGCTTATGCGTCAAGAGAGCTCAAGGTTCATGAAAAGAATTATCCCACTCATGACCTGGAGTTGGGAGGTGTGGTGTTTGCATCGAAAGTGTGGAGGCACTACTTGTATGGAGTGTACGCGGATGTGTTCATAGACCAAAAAAGTCTCCAGTATGTGTTCACACAGAGGGAGTTGAATCTACGTCAGTGGAGGTGGTTGGAGCTGTTGAAGGACTATGACATGAATGTCCACTACCATCCGGATAAGGCTAATGTTGTAGCTGATGCTTTGAGCAGGATGAACATGGGAAGTACAACCCACGTTGAGGATGAGAAGAATGAGATGGTGAAATATGTACATAAACTGGGCAGACTAGGTGTGCGGTTGGTTGACTCTACTAGTGGTGGTGTTTCAGTTCATTCTAGTTCTAAATCATCCTTGGTAGTTGAAGTCTAGAAGGGTCAACATCTTGATCCGGTGTTGATGGAGTTGAAGAACTCAGTGTTGGTAAAAATGAATGAGTCTTTTATTTTGTGAGGTAAGGGCATACTTAGGTACCAGGACAGGTTATGTGTACCAGATGTGGATGATTTGCGAACCAGAATTATTGCAGAGGCCCATGGTTCCAAATATTTGATACATCTAGGTTCCACCAAGATGTATCATGACCTTAAGCAGATCTATTAATGGGATGGCATGAAGAAGGACATTTCTAAATATGTGGACAAGTTTCCTAATTGTCAAAAGGTTAAGGCAGAACATCTTAAGCCTGACGATCTTACTCAGATGATCAAGTTTATGACTTGGAAGTGGGAGGCTATTAATATGGACTTCGTGGTTGATCTTTCGAAGACTAGGAGACAGCATGACTCCATATGGGTTATTGTGTATAGGATTACTAAGTCTGCCCACTTTATCCCTGTAAAGTCTACTTACAAAGTCGAGGATTATGCGAGACTCTACATTGATGAGATTGTGAGATGGCATGGGATTCCTTTGTCTATCATTTCAGATCGAGGAGCTCAGTTGACTTCACATTTGTAGAGATCCTTCCAGAAGAGCTTAGGCACATAGGTGAAGATTAGTATTGCCTTTCATTCTCAGACTGATGGGAAGGCAGAGGCCACCATTCGGACATTGGAGGATATGTTGAGGGCATTTGTGATTGACTTCAGGGGTAGCTGGGCCGACCATATGAGTTTGATAGAGTTCTCATATAATAATAGCTACCAC
This sequence comes from Solanum peruvianum, assembly GCA_027705065.1. Taxonomy (NCBI): domain Eukaryota; kingdom Viridiplantae; phylum Streptophyta; class Magnoliopsida; order Solanales; family Solanaceae; genus Solanum; species Solanum peruvianum. Next base: position 31,101 of record JAKWJD010001317.1, on the reverse strand, counting down.
TCCAGCATTGGGATGGCGCCATTTGAGGCACTGTATGGTAGATGGTGTAGGTCTACAGTTGGGTGGTTCAAGGTTGGAGAGTCATCCATTTTAGGTCCAGAGGTCATTCAATGAGGCCTTAGAGAAGGTCAGGGTGATTAGGGACAGGTTGGCTACTGTGTACAATTAGCAGAAGTCTTATGTAGACAACAGAAAATAACCCTTAGAGTTTGATGATGGTGACCAGTCTATTTGAATATATCACCAATGAAGGGAGTGATGAGGTTTGGCAGGAAGGGGAAGTTGAGTTTGAGGTATGTTGGGCCATATGAGATCCTACAGCGTGTTGGTGAGGTGGCCTATGAGTTGGCATTGCTTGCGGAGCTAGTTTCTGTTCATCCAGTCTTTCATGTTTCTATGTTAAAGAAGTTCCTAGGTGATCCAGCGTCGATTCTACCTATTGAAGGTTTGGGGGTCGATGAAGACTTGTCCTATGAGGAGGTACCTGTTGAGATATTAGGCAGAAAGATCAAGCGGCTGAGGAACAAGGAGATTGCCACAGTGAAGGTGTTGTGGAGGAATCATTTGTTGAGGGTTCTACGTGGGAGGCCGAGGCTGATATGATATCCCGCTACCCTCATCTTTTCAGCTCTAGAGGTTAGACTTCCTACTCTTAAGTCTAGGTTTCCTTATCTCTCCATTTTTTGTTGCTATTGCTTGATTGTGTATAGTAACAATGTTATGAACTGACTTGCATTACGCTAGAGAGTTAGAAGTGTCATTCGGGGATGAATTTTTTAAGGGGGGGGGCATAATATAACAACCCTAAAAATGGACATGCTAAGTAATGCTTAATGTGTCTAGAATGTCTACAATTAGACTAGGTTCACACGAATTGATGCGCGTAGAACCAGACCTCTGAACCCTTGTGACATTCAATCCAAGTAACTTAGAGAGTTAGTTGAGCTAGGAAAGGTTGGACCCAACCATTTAGGGATTCTGAATATGAAGATTTACTCCAATGAGTCTTTACCTGACTTAAAAAGGGGAAATCTTAAGTTTGGAGGGTCTAGGGGTAAAATGGTCTTTTTCCTGGATAAGGGTAGTATCATAATTACCATAAATATGTAATTAATTATTAAATTAATAAGGTGGAGGGGTATTTTGGGTAGAGAGGTCCGAAATTTCCCTTTTAGCAAAATCTTGCTCCACCTAGGTTTGAACCTAGGTGGGAGCAATGATTTAATTTGTTTTATTTAAATTAATAAATTGATTTAATTAATTAATATTTAATCGCTGATTTAAGAAATATAAAAATCAGATTTTAACTATTAATTATTATTTATTAATTAGGATATTAATTTGACTAAGTCTTTCCTAAGAGTCCTAGTTGACTAAGTCTAAACTACTTCACCTCTTTCAACTCTCTTTCACGTTTAACTCTCTATCACGTCAATATCTCTCTCTTTCTTTTCACGTTCTCTCTGCCTAACCAAAACAAAAGAACTGAAAAGTAGCCAAAATTTCTTCACACTTGAAGAACTTTCACGTTAAAAACATATACAAAACGTTAAGAAAAAACGTAAGGCAAAAGGTAGGGGTTTTCGTTGAGTATCTTGTCACGTCCTTTTCGATCTGGACAAGACTCCGTGCGGCACTTGACGGTCTACTCACGATTCTTGCACGATCTCGTAGACTCAAGTAAGCCTTTTACTACTTGGATCGCTAAGAGAAATAGAAGGAAAGACAAAAGGCAGAATTTGGAAGAGAGGACTATATCTTATTAGTCAATTGATAGATGTATTACAAATACAATGACTCTCCTATTTATACTACTCTAATGACTAAGAGTAAATAAATGCTACTATACAAGTCCCTAAGTTCATGCACTCAAGACATGACTACATTCCAAGAATGTTTCTAACTCTTCCAAAAGGGACTCCTAAACTTCCCTAGTCTTCCCCCAACATTCTAGAGGCCCTGCACAAGCCTCTCTAAGGCTGAAAACCGTTGCCCCTCCGTCTGCTGAACGCCTGCCCCTTCGTCTACTGGACTTTTGGGCCGCCTGTCCTCTTGCACACGCTGCAAGCTGCCTGGATAGGTGGCGATCTGCCTGGATAGATGGTGGGACGTGGACGTGAGTTTGGCGAAGGTCTTTGGGCAGAAGAATCAAGAGTTGAACAACGTGAAATAAGGTATGGGTTTTCTTACTCTTGGTCCCTTTCCCAAGAGACCCTTAAGTCATAGATGAATCTACTCTGAAAACTAGGGTTGTTCCCGATTGCATGTTCCCTGTCACTACCTCCCAATGATATTAGGTTGGTATGTCTGCTGGTAGATTAGGCTTGTAATGTGATGTTTGTGATGAATATGATCATGAAACTGTGCTCGGAATTGTATGACTGATAATTTATGTCTTCCTAAATTATGTGAAAAATTATGTGTGCGCAATATGTAAGCCGTGACATATAATGTTGGTTTGAAGTTTGAAAATAACATGTTTTATGGTTGTATTTGACGTGCACAAACTTGTATAAATCATGTTCATATGAGGTGTAATATGGCTGATTGGAGTGGAAAAACTCTTAGCTAAATGTAACTACGAAATTACACCTAAAAACATACTAAATGATCCATGAATTACTCCTAAGAACTAATGTATAAATGTTGATAAAAAGGAGTTGAAAGACATGACCAAATTTCAAGCATTTTATAAGCTTGGTTTTGGCCAAACAAGGATGAACAAATCTGAAATTTTAAATGAGTATGAAATAGGTGAGGTCGCTAGGGATTGAACTCGAGACCTCACACAAAAAAATCATTAAACAAATAAATGAGGAAATGGGGTTAAGGGGAATCGAACTTGGGTGACCTTGACTAAAAGTGATAATATTTCACTAAGGCATATTTTAATTAATTAACATAAAAAGGAGTGAGGCACACAGGATTCGAACCCGATTTCCCTTAGTCAACTCTCGTAAGCCTAAAATGGAAATAAAGAAATGAGAGGGGTGGGATTCGAACCCACAACCTCTCGGTTAAACAAGAGAGTAAAGAGAAAAATAATGGAGAAGATAAATATGGAGAGTGGGGATTGAACCTCCAACCTCTTGAATGGATGAGAGAATTAGGAGAAAAATAAAGGAGAAAATAAATGTGGAGAGTGGGTATTGAACTTATGACTTCTTGGATAGGTGAGAAAGTTAAGAAAGAGGAGGGGAGATAAAGAAAGGAAATATTATGGGGTTGATGGGGATTGAACTAGGGTCCACCAAATCTGAAAAATGCATTTATCAAGTTTTAAATAAGATTAAGTGTTGTCCAAGGATTTGAAATTGCGTTCCTTTGACCAATTCTGTATTGACACATAAGTCACACGTATGTAAACATTTAATGAATGCTGCCTCTAAATATCATAATCAATATCTTGGCATATCTACGAGATGCATAAGTCTTGTACCACATAATCTTGGGTAAACATGAATCACTTAGACAAACTATGAATGAAGCCTCATAACTTGTATGTGTGGACTCATAAGTCTAGCATACGTTTAAAAGTAAGTGAGCCTAAGATGTATTACAATGTCTAGGTTGGGCAAGCCGCTTTTTGCCTTTCTAAAGCGAATCGATTATCGGATTTAACCAAGCCAACTACCACTACCTGGGGATTTCTAGATGTGCTCTAAGTATAGCATTAAGATTCCAAACTGCATGAAAGCAGGAGTGATAAAATTATGTAACCCCAGAAGGGTCAAGTAAGAGTTTGAACACACTAAATAGCCAAGTGCATTGGCATATGATGAAATGAACACTCATGTGAAAGGGTCAATAATTATGAAAAGCAAATGTGTTAAAGTTAATGAATGAGGTGAAAATATGATAAGAGACTAATGTGAAAGATGAGAGCAATACCAAATGAGCCTAAGTAAATGTTATTAAAACGTACTCACCTATAAGAGTGTAAAGCTAATGAAGAGACCAGTCTCTATGAACACTCTAATGAAAGTATTGAACTTAATGCATACTTAATACTAATTATGAGATGAGAAATCATCTAATGAGCTATTATATCCTCCTGCTAGAAGCCAACTTCTATGATGTATGAATTGAATGTAATGGAACTTTATACTGAGCACCGATAGGCTAGCTATGAGTGGTGATGCCTTCCTTCGAGAAGGGCGGAGGTTCACGTAACTCTCATGAGATGAGACTGTCCGGCATGCCGGGTATGAGTGTCCTTATATCTCATAGTCTTTGAACCTATACTGTCAATATAGGGATCTAGCAGGGTTCAATTCCCTATATACGCTAGCATGTTTTGGTTCACTTTGGCCGGTGATTCCACCTCTTTTCGGTGTGGGGATTACACAGTGGATTTCATGATGCTCACATGATCTATATCGGTTAAGGTTAAAGTTCCCAAAAAAAGAATGAGGCCAGCCTCAACAAATGCACATAATGAAATGAACGATACCAAAGATGTTAGGATAGGATAATAAAGAGGTGAGCTAGACTTAAGTAATAACACTAGGTTATTCTTTGTCAAGGCATAGAGAACCCAATGAGAGTCTTAAAATACATCCTAGGTATGACTGGTGGCTGCACTAGTATATGAAAGAATGAAAATGAAGTACACATGAATGAATGAAGCAAACTCTGTGTTTGTTAAACAAGGATCCCTAGTTGAGGTCCCATATGTTAAGCCCTCATTTTGGGAAGTCCTAATGTGAAGTCTATGATTCCAAGGTCTCATGGCATATGAAAGAATGATATGAACTACGTGATATGATATGTGCAAAATGTTATGTGCTTCTTGTAAAATGATAAATATGATGATGCATGTTACTCTCGTGGCATGACATTCCTACGTAATATGATATGTGCAATTTCGTAATTGAATGAAACCCATAAGAAAACTTAACTTTTTGAAATCTATTTTGAAGGAATCCTTTGAGGAAAGGATCTCTAACGTGAATAGAACCCATACCTTAATGTTATCAACAAGTTGATGAAGAATTCACCCTTTTCCAGCCCTCAAACCCTAATTCTTGCTAGCCTTCAATGGTGGGTTCTTGTAGAGAGAGAAATAAGAGAGAAGGAAGAGAGTTTATTTTGAGAGTTTGCTTTAGGTTAATTAGGGTCAAGGGTATTTATAGAGGGTCTTAATTAACTTAATTAGTTTCCCTTTAATAACTAACTAACCCCTAAACCATTTAATTAATTTAAATAAAATCATTAAAATCCATCACTGAAATTCGACCCTCACCGACGGGACCCCGTCGACGGTCCGTCGGTGGGTCAATGGACCCCCCCTCCGTCCTGCACTTCCATCATATCTATCAGACTTTGCAGGCGAGGATTCCTCCAATTTATCTAAGTAAGGGATGACGGTGGCCTCAACGCCCCGTCGAGCCAATGACGCCCTGTTGTCCCTTTCCGTCGAGTGTAACAGTAGCTAGGAAAACAAGGGACTTCACAAATCTTTCTAAGTGTGGGATGACGGTGGCCTTCGACGCCCCGTAGAGCCACTTATGGACTATTGGCTGCCCCGTGGATGCATACTTCTAGGTAGTTCTTCATGAAACTGCAGGGGTTCTCCTCAAGGGCACTTGGTTGGTCCTTAAGGAGTCGTACCCAGACGTTCCAATCATGAAACAACTCAAACACCCATTAGCTACCTTTCCACCCATTTTCATACATTTTTTATTTCTAAAAATTAGTAAAAAGTCTAAGGCACACTAACATCTCTTTGAACCAACTTCCTGGACGTCTTTGGACCTTTAAACCTTCTAAATGACCTATATTCATTAAAAATGGACTTAGAAACAGTGTTTAGACTTTATGACACCTATGTTAGGATTTTCCATGAGTCTTGGATTTTCAAGGTGTTACACCTGGAGTCACATCAATTCATCACATACATCTTAGGTTCACTTATTTTTAAACGTACGCTGGACTTATGAATCCATACGTACAAGCCATGAGGCTTCATTCACAATTCATCTAAGTGACTCATACTTACCCAAGATTATGTGGTACAAGACTTATGCATCTTGTAAGTATGCTAAGGTCTCGAGTTCGATTCCTATGGGCAACATTCATCAAATATTTATTCACGTAAAACTTATGTATCAATACAGAATTGGGCAAGGGAACCCGATTTCAAATCCCTTGAGCAACACTTAGTCTTAAATTAAATTTTAATTTAAAAATTCAGCTTGGGGACCCAAGTTCGAATCCCGACGCCTACATTTCTTTTCTTACTTTTCTCTCCTTGACTTTTCTATTTTAGGTCGAGAGGATGTAGGATCGATCCCCCACAACCTTATTTTATTTTCCTTTAGCTTTTCTCCTAATTTCCTCACCTATCCGAGAGGTTGTGGGTTCGATCCTCACAAACCTCATTTTATTTTTCTTTCATTTTTCTCCTCTCTCCCTCACCTATCCGAGAGGTTGTGGGTTCGATCCCCACACCACTCATTTTATTTTTCTTTCATTTTTCTCCTAACTCTTCACTTGAGCCTTACCCCATTTCGAATCCCCCTTACCTTATTGTTATAATTGAATTTTTAATAGCTTGCATATGGTGAGGTCTTGGATTCAATCCCCAATGACCTCATACATTTTATTTAAAAAAACTCAAAATCATTCCAGTAACTTGGCCGAACAAAATTTCCAGCAAATGTGGAAATTTGATCACACATTCCAGTTCATTTCCTCAACATTTTATACGTTAGATTTTTGGACAATTCATACGTTTATTTTGTGCATTTCATGGTTACATTTGATCAAGATTTTCACTCAATTAAGCAACATTACACCATTTATGAACATCACGATTTTTTCCCAGTAATTGCATACAAAACACAAGAATTTAACATGCATATTACACACTTCAACCCATGACCAAAGCCACAACATACACAATGCACACAAACACGTTTAACACATAGTTTTCGGAAAGCATTTTTATTACTCACATAAATCCGAACATACATAATTGAACATAATCATCACGAAAACACATCACATCTCTAAATTCTATCGGAAAGACATACCCAACCTACAAATTTGATGGAGCTAGTGACAGGGACATGCAAAGGGGAACATTCCTAGTTTTCGGATTAGAATTTGACTGAAACTTAGGGGTCTCTTGGAAAAGGGACCAAGAGGAAGAAAACCCATACCTTTTTTCGTATTTTAACACATTTCAAATATTATCTCCAGTCCTGCCAACTCCCACAAAAAACAAATGCTTCTCCAACAAAACTCACGCGCAAACCGCTTGAAAAAATGCTTTCACTTTTCGTTTTTAGTTTAGTTTTTCTTTTAAGTTTTTGTGTGCAAGTTCTTCAAGTGATGAACATTGATTTTTTTTGTTCCTTTTTACTTATTAATTAAAAATATAATTTTTCCTTACTTAAATCAGAAAGTTAAATACCAATTAATTCAACTTAATCATTAAGTACCAATTATTCAAATTTAATCATTGCTTCCACAAAGGATCATACTGGGGTGAAGCCTAACTCGTGAAAATGGGTCAATTTGGGTCAACCCTACCCAAATTGTCCACTATTTTCATTAATTAATTAGTTAATTAAATATTTAGTGTAATTATAATACTATCCTTAGCCTGTAAAAGACTATTTTACCCTTAGACCCTCCAAACATAAGATTACCCCTTTTATGTCCAGATAAGACATCCGGGTGAATCTTAATATTCGGGTGCCCTACATGGATGGACCCAACCTTGTCTAGATCAACTAACTCACTAAATGGTTGGCTTGGCTGATTCATAGGTTCAAAGGTCTAGTTCCACGCGCATCAATCCGTGTAAACCCGGTCTAATCTAGGCATTTAGGTAAGTGTAGGACTTACTTTGCATAGTTTTTTTGGGTTGTTACAATGTTCTTATGCAATAGGAATCCATTTGGTGTCAAAGTTTTGAGATATTCTTCTTGATAATAGTTGTGGGTATCATCTTTGTCTGAGTCAAAACTGATATATGTTTTTGTTTCAACAGGAAATTTATCAAAAATTAGTGCATTTAGTTTATCTACAATTTCATTTCTACTTGCTAATATTGCGCGCTTTATTATATGATGTACAAACCTGTAAATTTATTGGAGTCTCCAGAATATTTCTCCAACCAATGATTCTTCCAGATTAATATCCCCACTTTTTTGGAAACTCTTTTTTTTTCAAAGTGCTATTAATTATCATTTATCGTGCTTTCTTCACTATTTCCAATACGAAGCAAGAAGTCACTGAAAGTTTGATATGTTCTTACTCACATATTATTTGAAAGTTGTATTTTTTCCATTAAATTCCACAAATACAACCTCACCAAACTTGCATTACCGTCTCTACTCTTGTCGATTTTGGCACCATAGGTAAAATTTATTGGAAGTCACCTCCAAATACCATGATTTTTCCTCCAAAAGGGATGTCCTTCTCCATTATATCACGAAGCTTCTGTTTACTGTTTTGATTGTGCGTTGCTTAGCCATGGGCGCTTCATCCCATAATATTAATTTAGCTTGTATAATTAGTTGTGCACATCCACATTGTCTTGACATATTTGTATTTGTTGTCTCATTTTCTTGTAGTGGTTTGCCCAAAAAACTAGAGTGTACTGTACGACCTGCAGGTAATATTGTTGATTCTACACTACTGGTATTAGTTGTCAATGCCATGATACGTTTCGATATTACTTTAGCTATTAATTCCCGATATAAGAATGTTTTTCCGGTTCCCCAGGTCCATCTACAAAGAATAACCCTGGTGTTTCTATGTTGACCCTTTTTAGAATGGTATTGAAAGCTTGTGCTTGTTGTTGATTCAATTGTGATTGAGCATCAACATCTTCGGTTTGAACGTTTATAGACCTTTATTGATTCTTTCTCTACTTTCAATTGGGGTTGTTTGATGTTATTGTCGTTTGTTTTGAGGGATATCATATTTATCCACAATTTGTGTCATACTTTCCAAGTAATAATTAATGCTTTTCAAGGTTCATTGGAGTTGTGCCTCTGGTGTGGAAATGGATCCTATGAAAGTCTTGTGAGAAATCATAATAATATGCGTCCCATAGATTTCTCACACTAGTTGGGTTGCGATGAAATAAGATTTTGAAAATTAAACTTCGCACGGCTGCGAGCATCTTGAAGGTGATAGCCTCTCATAAACATTCTGAAATGCTATTATCATATCCTAATAATCACTTTCTTTAGCTGCCTCTTTAAAACGTGGCAATGTTTTCCATTAACAATGAGTAAGTTTTCAAATGAAGTCTGTCCTTGGACATGATTTAATAATAATATTTCGTAATATATTTATCCTTTTCTAGGATTAGTTGCAATATTTAGTTGATTCATTTAGTATCTAAATTTTGTGTAGGTTATAATATAGATATAAAGCATAATTGTTTTACCAATATTTATGCATCAAATCATGGTGCAGTATTTTATTTTGTTCATATTTTTGATTGGGAGTTCCAAACATAATGCTTGGGGAATTCTTGGTAGAGGTAATTACGAGCTTCAATGTCTTAGACCACATCGTGAAATACTCGGTAAGCATAGTTTGGTCTACAAAGTTTGTTTCCACGACACTTTGAAGGTTTTTCTTCTTCCAAATGCAGAATACACATTGTTTAGTAGGTGGAATATCTTATTTTAAATCTCTTTATCCCTAATGCACAATGTATCATTGGCTACAGTTTCAAATTGTTTCTTTTGAATCTATCATGTGCTAGATGAATTTTGGGTATCATGCACATAATTGACAGACACACATACAAAGTTGACCACATGTGTGTTGAACGTGGTTTTCATGTCTTGAATTTGAAACACGTATGAAATGTCTTGGAACTATAGCGGGGTAAATTAGCTTTGTGGTTGATCGTAGTGCGTTTGCCGGAGGTGTTGTGTTTTAGTTCCTTGCGGGACTATCCTTTCGAAAGTGGGAAGGAGCTGTCATTTTACTTGGTGTAACCACTCCAGTATATACTCTTATTTTTGGCTTTCATCCTTGTCATCTCTGTAATTATCATAATACAAACATAAATAGTCAAGTGTGAAATTAATGACAACTTAGTTTAAATAGTGTGTAAGCATTGTACTGTATTGTCTATAAAAATGCATTACTATACAGGACAACAATGTCTTAATTTGCTGCTGTGTGGTGTCCAACGCATTCGTCCCTTGAAGTTTCATTAGATTCATATCTTTGTAGTAAACAAATCTCACCCTATACTTCCTTGTAAACCATATTTCATGTGTATGTCTTTGTGTGGCTGTCTCGTTCTTCATTTGTGACTAATACTTTTTTTGCCATCATAGATATTCGTCTAGATAGTGCCACATATAGTTGTCCATGTGAGAAAACATGTTGTGGTAGGTACAATCTAATATTCGATACTGTTTGACCTTTCGCTTTATTTGTTGTCATTTCAAAATGTAAATGTACTGGAAACTGTTTCCGAATAAATTTAAATGGTTTCCCCTCATTCTCACGTGGTGATAGTTGTATCATAGGAATAAAGATTTCGTTTGTAGCATAATGGCTCGTTGTTATTTCGGCATGTATTATATTCTTGTAAGAACCTCAACAGATCAATCGTGTCTCATTGCATAAACCATTCGAGGGGTCTAAATTTCTCAGAAGAATGATCGGTGCATTATCTTTCAAAACTAATCTAATGTGTAGAAAACATAAATTAATCCATTGTTTTATACTTGTAATTGTGTAGTCGATTACTTTCCTTTTGTTATATTAAGTATCATGATAAGATAATTGTTAAAGTTGTCATAGATTTGATAATGTACCTATCAACGGGAGTCCATTTGGTGTCAAAGTGTTGAGATATTCTTTTTGATAGTAGTTGTGGGTATCATCTTTGGCTAAGTCAAAACTGATATATTTTTATATTTCTCCAGGAAATTTCTCAATCATTAGTACATTTAGTTTATCTATAAATTATTTCTACTTGCTAAGATTGCGCGCTTTGTTATATGTGTGCGTACCTGTAATTTTTATGGAGTCTCTAGAATATTTCAGCAACCGATAATTCTTCCAGATGAATATCCCCGCTTTGTTGGACACTCTTTCATTTTGGAAGTGATATTAATTATCATTTATCGTGCTTTCTTCTCTATTTCCAATACGAAGCAAGAAGTCACTAAAAGTTTGATATATTCTTATGCGCATATTAGTTGAAAGTTGTATTTTTTCCATTAAAGGCCACAAATACAACCTCACCAAACTTGCGTTACCGTCTCCACTCTTGTAGATTTTGGCACCATAGGTAAAACTTATCGGAATTCACCTCGAAATACCATGATTTTAGCTCCAAAAGGGACGTCCTTCTTAATTATATTGGGAAGTTTCTGTCTACAATTTCAATTGTGCGTTGCTTAGCCATGGGCACTTCATCCCATATTATCAATTTAGCTTGTCTAATTAGTTGTGCACCTCACCTAGTTTTGACATATTTGTTATTGTTGTCTTATTTTCTTGTAGTGGTATGCAAAAAATTAGAGTGTACTGTAGGACCTCCAGGTAATATTGCTTATGCTACACCGCAGATTAGTTGTCAATGCTATCATACCTTTCGATATAACCTTAGCCATTAGTGCTTGATATAAGAATGTTTTTCTGGTTCCCCAGATCCATCTACAAAGAATAACCCTGGTGTTTCTGTGTTGACCCTTTTCAGAATGGTATTGAAAGCTTGTGCTTGTTGTTGATTCAATTGTGATTTAGCATCAACATCTTCGGTTGGAACGTTTATAGACCTTTATTGATTCTTTGTCTACATTCAATTGGGGTTGTTTGATGTAATTGTTGTTTGTTTTCAGGGATATAATATTTATCGACACTTTGTCCCATAGTGTCCAAGTAATAATTAATGTTTTTCAAGGTTCATTGAAGTTTGTGCCTATGGTGTGTGAATGGATCCTATCAAAGTCTTGTGAAAAATCATCATAATATGCGTCCCATAGTTTTCTCACACTAGTTGGGTGAGATGAATTAAGATGTAGCAAACAAACTTCGCAGGGTTGCGGGTATCTTCAATGTAATAGCCTCTCTTAAACATTCTGAAATGCTATTATCAGATCCTAATAACCACTTTCTTTAGCTGCCTCTTTGAAAATGTGGCAATGTTTTCCATTAATAGTGAGTAATTTTCCAGATGAAGTTGTCCCTCATACATGATTTAATAAGAGTCTTTCGTAATATCTTTCTCATTTTCTAGGATAAGTTGCAATATTCAGTTGATTCGTTTAGTATCTAAATTTTGTGTAGGTAATAAGATAGAAATAAAGCATCATTGTCTTACCAATATTTATGCGTCAAATCATTATGCGGTATTTCATTTTGTTCATAGTTTTGATTGGGAGTTCCAAACATAATGCTTAGGGAATTCTCAGTAGAGGTAACTATGAGCTTCAATGTCTTAGAGCACATCCTGAAATTCTCGGTAAGCATAGTTTGGTCTACAAAGTTTGTCTCCACGATACTTTGAAGGTTTTTCTTCTTCCAAATGCAGAAAACACATTGTTTAGTTGGTGGAATATCTTTTGTTAAATCTCTTTAGCCCTAATGCACAATGTATCATTGGCTACAGTTTCAAATTGTTGCGTTTGAATCGATCATGTGCTAGATGAATTTTGGGTATCATGCACATAATTGACAGACACACATACACACAATTGACCACACGTGTGTTCCACGTGGTTTCCTTGTCTTGAGTTTGATACATGTATGAAATGTCTTAGAACTATAGCAGGGTCAATTAGCTTTGTGGTTGATGTTATTGCGTTTGACGGAGGTGTCATGTTTTAGTTCCTTGCGGGACTATACTTTCGAAAGTATGAAGGAGATGTCATTTTACTTGGTGTAACCACTTCAGTATTTAGTTTTACTATTGGCTTTCATACTTGTCACCTCTGTAGTACTCATAATACAAACATAAATAATCAAGCGTAAAATTAATGACTACTTCATTTTAAAAGTCTGTAAGCAATGTACTGTACTGTCTATAAAAATGCATCACTATACAGTACAACAATGTCTTATTTTGCAGCTATGTGGTGTCCAACGCATGTGTCCCGATGAAGTTTCATTAGCTTCATATCTTTGTAGTAATTAAATTTCACCGAATACTTCCTTGTAAACAATATTTCTTGTGTATGTCCTTGTGTGGCTATCTTGTTCTTCATTTATGACTAATACTTTTTTTCCACCATAAATATTCCTCTAGATAGTGCCACATATAGTTTTCCATGTGATAAAACATGTTGTGATAAGTACAATCCAATATTCAGTACTTTTTGACCTTGTGCTTTATTTATTTTAATTTCAAAACGTAAATGTATTGGAATTTTATTTTGAATAAATTTAAATGGTTTTCCCTCATTCTCAGGTGGTGATAGTTGTATTCTTTGAATAAAGACTTGGTTTGTAGCATATTGGCTCGTTATTTTGGCATGTATTATATTCTTGTAAAAACCACTATAGATAAAGCGTTTCCCATTGCATAAACCATTCGAGGGGTCTAAATTTCTCAGAAGCATGATCGGTGCATTATCTTTCAAAACAAACCTAATGTGTAAAATACATAAATTAATCAATTGTTTTGTACTTGTAATTGTGTGGTTGATTACTTCTCTTTTGTGCTATTAAGTATCATAAAAATATATTGTTAATGTTGTGATAGTTTTGATAATGTACCGATGCAACGAGAGTCTATTTGGTCTCAAAGTGTTGTGATATTCTTCTTGATAGTAGTTGTGGGTATCATCTTTGGATTAGTCCAAACTGATATATGTTTTTGTTTCTCCAGGAAATTTCTCGATCATTATTGTGTTTAGTTTATCTACAAATTCATTTCTACTTGCTAAGATTGCGAGGTTTGTTATGTACTATGCAGAGATGTAATTTTGTTGGAGTCTCCGAAATATTTCTCCAACAAATGGTTCTTCCAGATTAATATCCCCGCTTTTTTAGACACTCTTTTGTTTTGAAAGTGCTATCAATTATAATTTATCATGCTTTCTTCTATATTTCAAATATGAAGTCACAATTCACTGAAAGTTTGGTATGTTCTTACTCGCATATTAGTTGAAAGTTGTATTTTTTCCATTAAAGGGCACAAATACAACCTCACCAAACTTGCATTTACCGTCTTTGCTCTTCTAGATTTTGGCACCATAGGTAAAACTTATCGGAAGTCACCTCCAAATACCATGATTTTACCTCTAAAAGGGACGTCTTTCTCCATTATCTCAAGAAGCTTCTGTCTACAGTTTCAATTGTGCATTGCTTAGCCATGGGCGCTTCATCCCATATTATTAATTTATCTTGTCTAATTAGTTGTGCACCCCCACCTTGTTTTGACATATTTGTTATTGTTGTCTAATTTTCTTGTAGTGGTATGCCAAAAAATCTTGAGTGTATTGTACGACCTCCACATTATATTGTTGATGCTATACCACTGGTATTAGTTGTCAATGCTATCATACCTTTTGATAGCACCATAGACATTAGTGCCCGATATAATAATGTTTTTCCGTTCCCTAGGTCCATCTACATAGAATAACCCTGGTGTTAATGTGTTGACCCTTTCCAGAATGTTACTGAAAGCGTGTGCTTCTAGTTGATTCGATTGTGATTGAGCATCAACATCTTTGGTTGGTATGTTTATAGACCTTTCATATATTCTTTCTCTACATTCAATTGGGGTTGTTTGATGTTATTTTTGTTTGTTTTGAGGGATATTATATTTGTCCACACTTTGTCCCATACTTTCCAAGTAATAATTAATGCTTTTCAAGGTTCATTGGAGTTGTGCCTCTTGTGAGTGAATTGATCCTATGAAAGTCTTGTGAGAAGTCATCATAATATGCGTCCCATAGATTTCTTACACCAGTTGGGTTGCGATGAATTAAGATTGTAGCAAATAAACTTCGCAGGGCTGCGGCATCTCGAAGGTGATAGCCTCTCGTAAACATTCTGAAATGCTATTATCAGATCCTAATAATCACTTTCTTTAGCTGCCTCTTTAAAAGTGTGTCAATGCTTTCCATTAACAGTGAGTAAGTTTTCAAATGAAGTCGGCCCTCGGACATTATTTAATAATAGTCTTTCGTAATATCTTTTTCCTTTTTTATGATTAGTTGCAATATTTAGTTTATTCGTTTAGTATCTAATTTTTGTGTAGGTAATAAGATATAAAAATAAAAAATTACTGTCTTACCAATATTTATGCGTCCAAACATAGTGCAGTATTTTATTTTTTTCATAATTTGATTGGGAGTTCCAAACATAAGCTTGGAGAATTCTCGGTAGAGGTAATTACGAGCTTCAATGTCTTAGAGCACATCCTGAAATACTCGGTAAGCATAGTTTGGTCTACAAAATATAATTCCACGATACTTTGTAGGTTTTGCTTCTTCCAAATGCAGACTACACATTGTTTAATAGGCGGAATATCTTTTGTTAAATATCTTTAGCCCTAATGCACAATGTATCATTGGCTACGGGTTCAAGTTGTTGCTTTTGAATCTATCATGTGCTAGATGAATTTTGGGTATCATGTACATAATTGAAAGACACATGTACACACAATTGATCACATGTGTGTTGCACGTGGTTCCTTTGTCTTGAGTTTTATACACGTATGAAAGTCTTGGAACTATAGAAGGGTCAATTAGCTTTGTGGTTGATCGTAGTGCGTTGCCGGAGGTGTCGTGTTTTAGTTCCTTGCTGGACTATCCTTTCGAAAGTGGGAAGGATCTGTCATTTTACTTGGTGTAACCACTCCAGTATTTATTTTTACTTATGGATTTCATCCTTGTCACCTCTATAATGCTCATAATACAGAATAAATAGTCAAGCGTGAAATTAATGACAACTTCATTTAAATAGTCTGTAAGCATTGTACTGTATTGTCTATAAAATGCATTACTATACAGAACAACAATGTATTATTTGCAGCTTGTGGTGTCCAATGCATACGTCCCATTGAAGTTTCATTAGCTTCATATCTTTGTAGTAATCAAATATCACCGAATACTTCCTTGTAAACAATATTTCTTGTGTATGTCCATGTGTGTCTATCTTGGTCTTCATTAGTGACTAATACTTTTTTTCCACCATAGATATTCCTCTAGATAGTGCCACATATAGATGTCCATGTGAGAAAATACATTGTGGTAGGTACAATCCAATGTTGGTACTGTTTGACCTTGTGCTTTATTTATTGTCATTTCAAAATGTAAATGTATTGGAAATTGTTTCCGAATAAATTTAAATGGTTTCCGCTCATCTCACGTGGTGATAGTTGTATTCTAGTAATAAAGACTTGGTTTGTATCATATTGGCTCGTTGTTATTTCGGCATGTATTATATTCTTGTAGGAACCTCAACAGATCAAGCATGTCCCATTGCATAAACCATTCTAGGGGTCTAAATTTATCAGAAGCATGATCGGTGCATCATCTTTCAAAACTAACCTAATGTGTAGAATACATAAATTAATCAATTGTTTTGTACTTGTAATTGTGTAGTTGATTAGTTTTCTTTTGTGCTATTAAGTATCAGAATAAGATAATTGTTAAATTTGTGATATATTTGATAATGTACCTATGCAACGAGAGTCCATTTGGTGTCAAAGTATTGAGATAGTCTTCTTGATAGTAGTTGTGGGTATCATCTTTGGTTGAGTCAAAATTGATATATGTTTTTGTTTCTCCAGGAATTCTCAATCATTAGTGCATTTAGTTTATCTAAAAATTCTTTTTTACTTGCTAAGATTGCGCGATTTGTTATACTATGCAGATCTGTAATTTTGTTGGAGTGTCCAGAATATTTCTCCAACCAATGATTCTTCCAGATTAATATACCCGCTTTGTTGGACACTCTTGTGTTTTGAAAGTGCTATTAATTATCATTTATCGTGTTGTATTGTCTATGTCCAATACGAAGTAAGAAGTCACTGAATGATTGATATGTTCTTACTCGCATATTAGTTGAAAGTTGTATTTTTTCATTAAAGTCCACAAATACAACCTTACGGAACTTGCATTTACCGTGTCTGCTCTTGTAGATTTTGACACTATAGGTAAAACTTATTGAAGTCACCTCAAAATACAGTTTCAATTGTGCGTTACTTAGCCATGGGAGCTTCATCCCATATTATTAATTTAGCTTGTCTAATTAGTTGTGCTTATCCACCTTGTTTTGACATATTTGCTATTGTTGTCTCATTTTATTGTAGTGGTGTGCCAAAAAATCTTGAGTATACTGTACGACCTCCACATAATATTGTTGATGGTACACCACTGATATTAGTTGTCAATGCTATCAAACTTTTCAATATCACCTTATCCATTAGTGCCCGATATAAGAATGTTTTTCGGGTTCCCCAGGTCCATCTACAAAGAATAACCCTGGTGTTTGTGTGTTGACCCTTTCAAGAATGGTATTGAAAGCTTGTGCTTGTTGTTAATTCAATTGTGAGTGAGCATCAACAGCTTTGGTTGGAACGTTCATAGACTTTTCATTGATTCTTCTCTACATTCAATTGGTTTTTTTGATGTTATTGTTGTTTCTTTTGAGGGATATCATATTTATCCACACTTTGTCCATACTTTCCAAGTAATAATAATGCTTTTCAAGGTTCACTGGACTTGTGCCTCTAGTGTGTGAATGGATCCTATAAAAGTCTTGTGAGAAATCATCATAATATGAGTCCCATATATTTCTCACACCAGTTGGGTTGGAATGTATTAAGATTGTAGCAAATAAACTTCGCAGGGCTGCGGGCATCTTGAAGGTGATAGCCTCTCGTAAGCATTTGGAAATGCTATTTTCAGATCCTAATAACCACTTTCTTTTGCTGCCTCTTTAAAATTGTGGCAATGTTTTTCATTAACAGTGAGCAAGTTTTCAACTGAAGTCGGCCCTCGGACATGATTTAATAATAGTCTTTCGTAATATCTTTCTTCTTTTCTAGGATTAGTTGCAATATTCAGTTGATTCATTTAGTGTCTAAATTTTGTTTAGGTAATAAGATAGAAATAAAGCATTATTGTCTTTCCAATATTTATGCGTTCAATCATGGTGAGTTATTTTATTTTGTTCGTATTTTGGATTGGGAGTTCCAAACATTATGCTTGGGGAATTCCCGTTAAAGGTAACTACGAGCTTCAATGCCTTAGAGCACATCCTGAAATACTCGATAAGCGTAGTTTGGTCTACAAAGTCTGATTCCACGATACTTTGTCGGTTTTGCTTCTTTCAAATGCAGACTACACATTGTTTAGTAGGTGTCATATAAATACTCCTGTTGATTTTCATAAGCAAATTGTTAATATATATACTATTTCCCCCTTAATTGTAATGCATGTTTGCCTGGAAGATAAAATGTAGGTTGTTAACGGCTTTTAAGTCAAGTTGAATTCAAAAATTCTCCATAATGCTTCTGGTGGAGATACCCAACATGCATCTTGAAAGGTTATGATTTCATCTACAAATTTTTCTCCATCAATAGATTCTATGTATACGACACATTTATTGTGGCCTTTATTATCATAAGTTATTATAAGTGGGAAGATTCTAACTTCAAAGTTGAATTACCATTTTGCCCCTCTAAAGAATTCTCTTCATTTGAATTTACAAAAAAGGGAGACAAAAATACCAAAAGTCATTGATTTTGTTTAATAAACAACTCTTTCTTTTCTAGGAATTTAATGACCTCCTAAGAGATAACACCCATAAGTTTTTCATAATTGAGAGATTTCTTTATCTTTCACATTCAACTCTTGTTTTCTTATTGTTGAGATTGAATTTTTTTTGTCTTATCACGTGTATCTTTTCATTTTTCCTAAAGGCAATAAACTTTCATATCTTATCAACAAAATCAGTTACAAGACTATGTTGAAGATAGATATCAGCTTAATCTTCTAGGCAACATGAAAACAAAATTTTAATTTAGGGAAGGTCAACTCTAAAATGACAAATATTATAAGGTTGGTTGTATCTTTCTAAACATGGATTGATTTACTATCTCTTTCTTTTTTTAGTGTTATTCATGAATATCTATATGTGTATTATATATTGTCGTTTTATACATGGTTTTTTGTATAATAGATTGCCAACTTAATTTTGCAACACCAATTAATTATACATTTTTGCTTTATGCAAATTTTATACAGTGAAAAGATATAATTTCTTCCTTTCAATTCGCATCTTAGGTAATTGTTCTATTCAATATTTTAGGACTTCTTATGGACTATCAAACTAATCTTTTTCTTGTTGTTTTTTCTTCTTTTTTTCTTATTTGTTATTTATCAATTGTTTGTTCATTGCAAAAGTCTATATTTCTCATTTTTTTATTAATTGTTTTTAACATTTCAAAATCTTGAAATATACTTATTAATGAATATCATTTCAATAATAAATATTATCTTTGGGATAAAAATATAATATTATACTTCATAATTCATTGTACTTAAGTCTCCGAAACATAATTTTTATTTTTATGTTATATTAATTTCGAAATGACTATTGTGAAAGTGATTGTACTATATTACATTTGATTTGAGATATTTATAATGAAGTCCTCTCTGGTGCATACTACATGCATCTAAACATGCACCCATGGTTATTTGAGTTGGTGTCTAGGAAGCAACAAATTTATGTTGAATGATGCATAATTAAGAAACTTTTAGGGGTGTATAAAAAATAAAAATAATATAATCAATTATGTATGAAATTTAAAGGGTTATTCACTGTAAATAGGGGTGGACCCTCCACTGTATGGAAATCAAATGGATTCATCGGAACTATGACAGACACACTTATATTTTATTTAATGTGGTCTTATCTGTATGAATACATTTTATGTATAATTTTATTGTATGTTTGCATTTTTAGGTAGGTCCTTCTATTTGTATCATTTGAAATGATAAACTTGTATTATTTTTTATAGGCGTGCTACATAAATTCTTTCATAAGTTAAATATTATTTAATCATAATACTTTTAGAACCTTTTGATCTCCTAACATAATTGCAAGCTAAAGAATCATTAAGTGATCATATTCATTTGTAACAACGAGACCATATATATATACATATATCCTGTTTCTTATTTAGCTCACGTCGTCTCTATAACTTTATGTTTCAGGTATTTAATGAAGTATTACTACTGATAGTTTATTAGTTCATACTTTTAGATATATTATTTTTCTTTTTATGTTCTTCAATCTTACTATACATTTATCTCCCTTTTTTATTTACTTATTTTTTTTTAAAAAAATCATAAAATTTTTGGTCAAGTAAAGATTCATATGACTTCATATTGCATTTAAATTGATAATGATGGAATTACACATATGTATCAATTTAGTTTTTATTTTTCACGTATAATCTTTATTTTTATGGGATAAATATATATATATATGTTCGAGTATGTATTTATCCTTAAAATAGACTGTTATATATGTCAGTAAAGTAGAATCAAGTTTTTGAAATTTTCTAATCTCATGAACTTATAGTTGTTGCGCTGTTTGTTCTCTTCTTTTTTTTTTCGTAAATCTCATTTTCAGTAAGTTTTGATTTTTCTTTATCATAGCACATAAAAAGTCCAAGAATATGTACCATTTAAAATATAGCATTTGCAATATAAAGTTTGTGCTAAGATTTTTGGAATGCATGCAAAGCACGTTATCAGAAACTATATATATATATATATATATATATATATATATGTAAGATCTTTTATTGCTTTAACTCCTGAGCATACCTCAACATTAATGTGACAATTATATGTCATCAACAAGTAAGGATTATAAGGTACAACTCATTGGTTGTTTATCTTCATTCCACGAACCTCACTTGTTCTCCCATCATTTGTTATTCTGTAAATCGGATATCCATCCTTTTCTTGTATTGTTTTGTTGTTGAATGTTTGGGGCTAGTAAAACTTACATTGTCCATCTTTCATGCACTGGTTCATCTTACGTTTTTCCCCTCAAGGTCCATGCATCATATGTTTGGTAACTAATGCATACAATTGTGATTGTGTGGCATTATCAGGGATTTCTACACTAATGTATCTCATTTGTTGATCGTGTCTTATTACCTGCGGCAGGCCTCTCTTTTGGAATTCTGCCACAAAAAACATGTGCAACAATTGGTCTGAATATTTCTTTCTTTTTTTTTTTGAAAGTTTGATCTTTCAATTCTTGCAGTTTCGCTCTAAATACTCTGGTAACCTAATTAGGCCTGTCCTTCACCCACTTCTTATTGAATCTCAGTCCATTCCGAGTGACATGTCATGTTGATGAATAAATCCGGTCTTCCAAGTTTTCGAACTAAAGCCATAGCATCTACATAACGTCGTCGCATATCTCTAGGGACTCTAATGAATAATCCTGGAAGTAATGCCCTTTGTCCTACCTTGTCTCCTCTATACTCGCCAGACATGACACTATCAATAACACCTTGTAGTATCTCCCTTATATAGCTTGATTGCTCAAATATATAATATTCAAGTCTTTTTGTTTCTATTTTAATGTGGATGTCCACAACAAATGCTGCAACAATTTTCTACGTAGTAATAATATTGAATTTTCATACATTTGGACTTGGAGTTTATAACAGTAATATTATCTCCAGGAAACACAACCTTTTGTTTCGCGTTGTACTCCTACAGTAATTTTGAAGTATTTGTTATTATTTTGCATAGTATTTACTTACAGATCTATAATTGATTGGAATATGTGGAAGAAGTTATACATGGAAAGTAGTTCATATGTATTTTTTAGTATTAATATTTTCATCTGGAAAGATTTTGTACTACCGTACTTGAAGAGGTGCGTGAGTCTGTAATTGCTCTTCCTGACTATAACGTATGTTAAGAGAGTTATGTTGATTAGGATAGGTTAGAGGTGGTTAGTAGAAGAATATTGAATAACGTCAAGTAGTTTAGTTTCGTTAATACTAATTATGTTACTCATGTTACAGAACTTTAGTTCCTTGGCCGGTCTAATTTGAAATGATTTGAGACTAAGGAAAACCTACATCACTGTTACTTTTTTTTGGTTTTCTCCTTGTACAAGTTTTCCCTTCAGTTTAGTAGTAATTGGATATTGTATGTTTGTAGTTGTAATATGTAGGAGAATGTAGTTATATTTTTCTTGGCTATAGTTAAATGTGCGAACCTTGTGCTTGATTAGCAAAAATGTTTGCGGCAATTCTGTGTGTTGATCTTCCTGTTTGGACTGTTGTACTTGGAGTTGTTTGATTATTGCTGATTTGATTGTGACACTTCTGTATTCCTTTATGCCAACCTCATTCTCCTTTAGGTAGAATTATAGGATATTGATGAGGATCATGATAAATAATCATGTTTTAACCTATTTTTATTCCCAGAATTTTCGTGTAGTGCAATATCTCTTTCAAACGGTATATTTGGATTATTACTGTCCGCTCAGATTGGCGGCACTTGATATACTGAGGGTCTGTTATACACCCGTTGGTCTAATAAAGCATTTACAACTATGCATATTTCTAGATTCTTATAGGTTGTATGTTCTTTAAGTTGCGAGAAGAATTTTGCATATTTATTTTTCTCCATAATTTTTCTTAATATCCTCATGACTCCCTCCGATAAATTGGCATCTTGTAGTAACGAAATTCTATTCACTAATTTATTGTTTGTATCATTGAAGTAGAGTTGAAAATAGCAGGGCTTGTCATTCTTTGGGATAAATAACGGTAAATCATGGTATACCTGTCCTTGTGCCTTGAAACTGTATATTCCTCTCCTGGAAGATGCCAAGTCTTTATCGAGCTTTACTCAAAATAATGTTAAAGCAAATATGCTATTATATGCTCTTATATTTTTCCTTAATAACTTGGCTTCTTTCGAGTCTGCCACAAATTATTCGTAAAATTCATCACCTACTTCATTAGGTGCTAAGTTGATATAGCCAACTGTGTAACAGAATGTTGACGGCTCATATTCAAACCTTCGATTATGAAAGTAGGTACAATCTCTCTTTTTTCCAGTTTGTGAGTTGTTATTGTTGAGAAGTTCCCATTAGGTACCCCTATACAACAAATCACATTAATATTTATTAGGAAAACAGTATTAAATGATGACATCCTTTAAGTTTCTATAGTGTTACATATAGACTATTGTCTTGAATATACCTCCGCAGGCAGTTGCCTCAGATATAGCTATATGTTTATTGTTTTTTTTTTCCGTTTATTCACCTGTGGTTTATTAATGTTGTCATCTTCTATTTAATTTGTTGCTGCCACATATTTTTGCACACTTCGCAACGCCCTTTCGACATTCGAAAGTATTTTGTGCTTGTTCTTTATTGCAAATATGATGTGAACATGTTACATTTTTATTTCTTTAGTTGGTTGATAATTTTTTTCCCCGTTGAACTGACAATTTCGTAAACACACCTGTAGTTTTATGCTGTTGTTTCTGTTGAACTTGCATGTTAAATGGAACTGCCATTGCAATAATGGTCTTTTATTTGTAATTATTTGAATTTGCAATTTCAATAGTTGATATTTTCATAATGTCTGCTAGTGTACCTGCAAAGTGTTCATTATTTGTTAAATCAGTATCACCTTCCTTTTATATTTTGTGGTAGGCTATTTTTGTTGTTTGGTTGTCCTAGTACATACAATTCGTGATAAGAAGTAGAAAACTGCATAACCTGTTGCCAGCCCCCAAAAATTTCAAAGGTCTACAACATCAGTTTCCCTACAAAAAACTGATCTTGGCGAGGCAAATGTATACTAATCCCCATCATACGCCACATGCTCAAATCTAGGATGGAGCAACTCTTTTATGATCACCATAGACCAAGTGACTGTTGTCTGACTCTGTTTTTCATCTTATTACGATGCATGATGAATATATCATTATTGAGTGTAATTCACAGGTTTAGGCTAACAGGTCACTATGTAAATATGTTATGATATTTATATGATTTGATACGTTGTAGCGATGGAACTACGTTATGTGTCGTCTAGAGTATTGAGGATGATCTGCAAGAACTTGATTAAGGTGTAATGATTCATTTTTTTTTAGAAAAAAGAGGGTGGTGATGCATTTGGTGTTGAAGTTTTGTTTGGTGAAGTGGTTGGAACGGTTGATGATATAGGTTCCGATATAGGACATAAGTCTATCAGCCAGTTGCAATGGTTGATAAAGGGTGTGACTTTTGGCTGAAGCGTTGTTTGTCGGTGATGCGTTGTATAATTTGTTACATTATATTTTTAAGGGGTTCTGTACGTGTAGTGGTGAGGTTAGGCAGGATTGTAAACTTATAGGCTATGGGCCTTTTCCGGAAGCATAGAATGTGATATACTTTTTGTATTTATAATATATTCAAATTGCAATTTGCTCCTTAGTAAGTTAAATGAGAGGTAATATCTTGTAAGTTCGCTCAACTTGAGATATTTATCTAACAAAGTCATCTTTCTATCAATTAAAAAACTAGTTTGTAGCTTTTATATCAGTAATATAATGTAAGACAATTAAAATTCTGAACAAATTTATATCTTTTTAATCTCTTACAAATGATTTTAATAAGAAAAAATGATTCTCACCTAGACTATTTTACCAATGTTAAAATGTAATACCTTTTGATTTTCCATAATTATACGTTATTTTTGTTCTTGATGACGGAATGTACCTTATAGTAGTTTAAGTTGAACTTGACAATGGCTATTTTGAGACTTATCTAGTGGGTGATACATTTGAAATATCATGAAACACTTGTCCTCTTAATTTTTTTTATATGCTCATAATTAAATTTGATGTTCATTTTCATAGGGGATAACTTTATACACCAAAGCTATGTTTAAAATATAACGATGCATTTTGATACTTTTCGATGTAGCTTATAGTAGACTTAGTTGAACTGGAAAATAACTATTTTGAGACTTACCTATTGAGCGTTACATCTGGAATTCGATAAACACTTGTCCTCCAAAAAATTTAATACATGCACTATAATTGAATTTGTTTTTCATTGTCACCGAAGTTATGTTTCAAATATAACTATGCATTCCGATACTTTTTGATTTGTCGTGATCAATATGTTTGAGCAGATGTGTTGTGCGTAGTATTGTTAATTTTTGCTCGGAGATGTAGCATGTATGATGTACAAACGGTGTAAGTTCAGTATAGAATTCCCTCAACAATAGTTTGTAAGTAGCTACCGTTGATATATGTAAAAGAGAGTTGAGAAATGCTATGTACATATAAAATATGAAAGCATACATAAGTAGGTAATAAGATACATAGATTGTTTATTTACATCATATGGAAACACATCTACTTTTTTCCGGCTTTTGGTTTCTTCTGTTGGATTTTGGGTGTTTCATCTTTGAATTTCTTCGCACGCTTCGTGCGCAACATTGCTATTTTTTGATCATCCTCTACAATAGTTGGTGCTTCAATTTCCAATGTATATATTTCTTGAGCAATTAAACTCGTTGGGGAGTGGATATGGTTCATTCATATCAATTCGGACAAGGAAGTAAAATTCTTATGTTTAGTCAACACCAATTTGTGGTAGTTCTTAAATTCTTCCTTCTACATAAGAGGTAAATAATTGAATATGTTAGTTGGAAATGTTTTCATCAAGGTACACATTAGATTATGTAACTTTTGAATATATTTAGTTGGTTCTATGTCATACCTTTAGTAAAGTTGATTGTATGTACTCTTGTCACGACCGGGGAGAACCCCTCGGCGTAACTAACGTCTTCATCCTCGAAGGGGTATTAGACTATCCCTTAGCATACATCATTGCATATCATAGGCAGGAAAAATGTGGAAAAATTTAAATTTTACATATAAAGTTTACTTAGACTTCTCATGTATCAAAACAGACTACATAGTTGTCTCACACAAAACCATCTAACATAGGAGTACAACATATGGATATAACACTTACATCATTACAATAAGTCTCATAAGATAATACAACATAGTCTTTACAATATAGCAAGTGGAGAATGTCTTTAGACTAATCAAATAGCATAGCTAAAATAGTAGGCTTCATCCTCAAACTTGAGGACTCACCAACAAGTTGGGAACTATCCAAGTCTTTCTTTAATACTGCCTTGAAGCTCTTCAATGGCCTGAACCTACATTATTGTAGAAATAGAAGAGAATAGGGTTTAGTACAAACCACATGTACTAAGTATGGAAACATATGCAAGTAAAATCTTTGAAGACATGCACAAAGGGACATTTTGTTTACAAGTATGCTAGGTTACTCTGAAATCCCTTATGCACAGAAAAAGAGCATATACAAGTCAATAATCACAAAAACATTAAGAAATGTTCATGTCCATATCATCATAAATCCATATCAACATTTCATGTTCTAGGGTTCATATTATCAAAGCATACAAGAGCCTTACAATCCAAATCCAAGCCAACTAGTGCAATGTTGATCTGAAACCCCATAAGCCCACATAAACCAACTAAGTTAGCAAAGAGACCATAATTAATGCCTTTGCCTCATATAACATCACATCATGTGTAGTCATCATTAAACATAGAGGTTTAGACCAATATCATGTTCATAAAATGAATCCAACATCATATAATATTAACATTATACATTTGATTCATAACATAAGTGCATAAGAACTCCTCCTAGGACTTCCCTCAAGGACAACTAGTGAAATGCATAGGTAAAGTCTCATACCCTTACCCACAGTAAATAGTACCCCTTAAGTCATCTTAGTTACTCTCCATCTTATTACTTTCATATATTCATTTTACCTTCGGTAGCATTCACCATAACCGACAATAGACCATGTGAAATAAACATGGAATCCGTTGTCATGAAACCCTACATAGAAAGAAGGTGCTCTACTTGACAAGGTAGAACCATAATCGTAGAATCTAGGTGGATCCACTAGCTAGTGTTCCTGTGGAGCACATAGTTAAGGAACTTAGATTGTTACTATAAAATCTCTTTATGAACATTAGCATTGTAGTTTCCATCTCATGAGAACAATAGTGAACCTACCATACCTCTTGAGAAGGGACATCTCTCATTGACTTGTTCGCTCGGCGCTAAGCTATATTCCCTTTTTGAAATGTATTTATATCTTTCTTAACATTATTCTATAGTATAGGCCTTAGGAGACTAACCCTTTGTATGATCATGATCATAATCTCAGGTCTAGAATGAGAACTTTCTTTCATCATAACCCAACATTTAGTGAGATCATTACATTATAGTCATAGTAATAATAATAAGGTGCAGAAGAGAATAACTTCTAATCTTTCATGATCATACCCTTATTATCATATCACATTAATCATATTCATAACATGTTATCATATTCATCATCTCATCATCTTCCTATCCTATTCACATATTCATGCTTCAATTGAACATCATCATCAAGAATAGACCAACATAGTTGAAGTAAAGTAATCTTGATCTTGAAAGTCTTACCAATGGATTCCAACAATATCTTTAAAGAACTCACCCTCAATTCCATAACATTTATACAATAATTCAATCACCATAATCATATAATAGTAAATTAAGCAATATCATATCCAATTACAACATACCTAATCATCTATCAATCTAATTCCTAGTTAGGGTTAGGGAAAAGAGACATTCATGGATATTTTAGAGTAATTAGGTCAAAGTCTAAGGAACTAAATCAATCCACCAATAAAAAAAACATAATCCATCAGTATAAATCAAATCAATATCACATTACACAAATTTTAAAGATAACCTATGAAATTGTTTGAAAACCATAGTTTTGAAGAACCTTTTCGAGAAAGGAGTACCAATAGTTAATAGCTTCCATACCTTGTTAATTCATGGATAATTGTAGAATAAAGCCTTGATATTCAATCCCTAGTGAATCTTGATATTGATCTTCAATGAGGGTCTTCGGTGTAGTGAGAGAAACTAGAGAGAAGTGGGAGTTGTTTGGGTTTTGGGATTTATGATGTGTTAGGTTAGTTTAACGACTTAGGACCTTTTTATAGTCCTAAACTAACTAATTATAACCGACCCTAACCCTTAATTAATTGATTAACCAATTACCTAAAAATCCCCTAACTTAACAGTGTGGAGACTTTGAAATAGGGGTCAAACAACGAATCCCCGTCGATGCCCCATCAACCAAACCACAGACCGTATTGGTCAAGAGGGTTTCAGGACAGAGACCCCATTTTTTATGGCCATGTGAAAATGGATAAGTTTGGACCAAAGGCCACCAACTAAGGAGTGTTGTTCAAATGACGACTTGTCGTCCCCATCGTGGTTGCACACTGTCTTTTGACAACTTAAAGGTCAAATCTTAGGATCCTCCTTGATGGCCCTTAGGATGATCCTCGGGGAGTAGTAACCAAACTTTTCAACCCTAAACACATTCTAATGTATATCCAAAGCCTTTTCACAAAGTTTGACTTTTATCCGACTCTTTAAACCCCTTGAAACAACTTAAGAAATAGAAGGTCATCTTCACAAATCTTTGGACTCCATGGTCGTCCCTTGACGTTTAGGTCTTAATACCTCCTAAAAAGGTTGAATACATTAGTTTCGGTCTTGAATTATCATTATCCACTTTATGAGTCTTTAATATATGTCATAGGATTTCCGAGGTCTTACATACACAGTGCAACCTAGTAAAGATTTAGTTACTTAAAAAAGTATAACTCGAGCACATTGTTTTCGACACACACGTCAAGATGTAAGCAATAACTACAAAAATATGATGATTTAATTCTATAAAGTTAATGTTCTTTGTAGTTTGTGAATGTTGAATGGAGTTATAACCAAGTCTAACCTGGTTCCACAAGTTTGAGTGGTTCACCAAGCAAAGGAACCCCATATTCCTTCTTCGGTGCAAGAGTTCTACAATGCTTATACTCAGGCCCTTCCAAAAAGGAGGAATGGTATAGTTTGGAAACTGGTTGAAGAAGTGGAGGTACGATTGATGCAGAGCTATTAACACTCTACTAGAGATACCAACATTCCAAGAAGATCTATATTTACTATGGGTGAGACATGAATTGGATTCCTTGAAAAGGTGGTTGGCCCCCTTAATTTTTTATTATTATCCCTCCTGATGGTTGATGGTGCTCGGATTGAGAAGAAATCCATCACTAGTAACATAATATATTAGCAAAATGAATGTTTCCTTTACCATGACAAGGCACTATTGGTAGGCATGATAAAATTCAAAGAGCACATACATATGTGTGTGATTCAGCTGATGAGATTCTAATGAGAGATAGGAAGGAGAAGACTTCTCTCCCATTTTTGGTGTTGATTATGTAGTTTTGTGAGATGGAAGAAGTCCTTTAGAAAGTAGCAACAGATGTTAGAGTCAACCTAGTTTCTTGCAGCGATATTAAGGTTCTTGTGAGGGGTGTCTAGGAAGAAGCTTCCACCACTATACACGAAGCTCGATATAGATTCCAACACACTAGAGGTTGAGGCTAGCACACTCGCTCTTTGTGTGGAGAAGGAATCTATTTCTTCTACTATGCCTCCTGCTCCTCCTGTTGTTTCTAGAGATATTTTTGTTCCTACAAATATTAGTGTTTCTATTAATGCTGATGTGAGACCTTACAAGACTCCTATCACCCTACCCCATTGGCACATGTGATGATTCATCATATGGGAAACCTTGCTCCTTCGACAAATGTTAGAGTAGTTCGAGTTGAGAGACATGCACAAGATTATTGATCGGACCATTAAAAAGGTCTTAGAGTCACTGATAGAGAGATTACTTAATTATGAGGGGTTTGTTGAAAGCAATGGTGAGAGGTTGGACAAACTCAACGCTAGACTTGAGGCCCATAGGAAGCCAAGGGTAGTTCTGGTGCACTAGACACCATTGGAGATGAACTTTTACCTTGCGAGCAGAGGTAAACCAATTTCAATCCATGGATATCTCATACTTTGGGGTTATGTTCATTTACCTAAGTAACCTACATCCATCCAAGATATTCCTATTACTAAACATCTTCTTTAGAGAAGCTTGAGTTATCTACGAGTGTTAATGTGGTTGACGATAATTATGTTAAGAGGGCCAAGGATGGTCTGGACCAGGAGATGGATGAGGAAAAGTTGTGGGATGAGGAGCACGGGATTTCGAAGATGTTAACTAAGTTGCAGGAGACCGAGGAGTCTTCTTGAGGCTGACCTAGAGAGATTCCTTTTATAGCTTCAGAGGTTGGTCCTAGTGGGATCTCTTCAGACTCCACTATACCTCATAGCATTGAGACGAGAAATGATGCCCCATATGGGTATTCTTTGATGCCTCTAGTGATCCTTTTGCAGGGCATCGATGCCCTCTTATGACTTCCCCACCTGTGATCTCGGATGAGAGTGCTCTGCAGGTATAGCCTGTCAGGGGGACCCTTTTATCTCTATCTTCTATACTTTCTTCAATACTGCATTTACTGGGGTGAGGGCCTCCATGCCAATATTCCCCATTTTTTAGTTTATTTTGTAATCTTGTCTTTTGGATAATTGTTTTATTTTATCTTTGTTTGTGTTATAGTGATCTTTTGGTTAAAGTATGTCTATTTTATCTATTTCATTCGCTCTTCTTTTATTTTGCAATCCCTCCATGAGTAATGAAAATTGTGAAATGCTGAAGTTTTCACTGATAATTATTTAACAATTGTTCATGTTCAATATTGATGTATTGAATCACTACAATAAAAATGACCAAAACAAAGGGAAATTCAGTCGTTAAAAGTCTAAATTCAGTCGTTAAACGTCAATAACGACCTAGAAAAAATTGGTCATCATCGGATGTCATGACCCAGGAGTACTCTATATGTAACAAGACACATAAAACCCCGAAAGGCACCATGTAAACCACTTGAATATCATAAAATAAGCATATAACAATAAAGAGTAAAGATGCATTTTCAAGTCCAAAGTTTTCATAAAGAAAAGAGGAAGTATAGACTTATCTCAATTTATCCATCTATAGCAATAGTCGAAATGAAAAGGGACATATACCATACAACATAGTATGTAAAGGAAATACAAGGAAAGAAACTA